>JH720028.1:134868-163433 GCA_000231845.2 Tetrahymena malaccensis 436 | reverse complement strand
CAGTAATCCTAAAGGTATTCTTAAAACTCTTCAGCTTTCATAAAATCTTAATATTAAGGCTTAGGAGGAAAACCCTTAAATGTCATCTAAAATTTTGGTAAGTTTGCTTAAAGATTTTCATAGAGAGAGCTAGGTAATACTCCATAGTAATGATAGAAAGCTGATTATTCTAAATTGGGGTGAGTTTCTTCATTGTATTAATCAAAAAGCCATTATCCGCCAATGTCTTCTCTGTTATCGATACAGATAATATTATTATTTTTATACAAATACTTAGTTGCGAGGATCCCTTAAGGACCACAG
This sequence comes from Tetrahymena malaccensis 436, assembly GCA_000231845.2. NCBI lineage: Eukaryota > Ciliophora > Oligohymenophorea > Hymenostomatida > Tetrahymenidae > Tetrahymena > Tetrahymena malaccensis. Next base: position 163,130 of record JH720028.1, on the reverse strand, counting down.
CCAATAATTAAAACGCTATTCTTTTCATAGCTATTTTTATAAATATCTTCAATACTTTATTACATTTTTGATATTTATTTTACAGTTATCTGTCAAATCTTTTATCACAAAGTTTATTCTTAAATTTTTTAGATAAGATTTGTGAAGTTAAGAGGACTTAATTATCTCTTCAATCTTTTATCACAAAATTTAGGAATTTTGTTTGTAAACAAGATTTTGTTAAGTTAAAACTACCAAAAATGAAAATACGATATGTTTTATTCTTTTTAATTTCTTTCACTTAACCTAAATAACGTAATTTCCATTATTGCAAAATATTTAACTAATTTTATTATAATTGATATCTTCGCAAAAAAAAAAAAAAGTGATGTTTAACACTAAAAAAATTTCTTATTATTTAAAGCTAAAATTATCAAATGAGTGATGATTTTTTCACCATCAAATCATATTTAATTTTTTATTTAACAACTAATTTAACTTACAATAAATTTTGGATAATTTTTAACAAAAATACAAATATAAATAATAAAGTAATTTAGATGCTTTTAATTCTTTTGTAGAAATTTCAAAAATGTCCTGATTTAGGAAAAAAACCAGGAGGTAATTGAGAACTCACATTGCTTTATTTCAAGTCAGGATAATTTCCTAAAAAAGCATTTATGTAAAGAGGAAGTAAAACTTTTAGAATATAACCATTATACTCTTCATCACTAGGGATGCCACAAAGGTTAGAAATTTATCTAAAAAATAAGAATTCATCAATGCCTTTGTGTTGAGAGAATCTGATATATCTATTTCCATCATTGTAAAGAGTCAAGGCTTCTTAATAGTTTTTATCAAAATCTTCTTACATTTCTTGTTATGTAGGTAATTTAATTTCATCTGTAATTACTTTAGAAACTAAAATTGCTTGTCTCTCAACTCCTTACTATGAGGATAGGACTTGTTAAAGTACTCCAACAAAAATTAGATTTGGTTCTCTAACGCTAAACGTTCTTAAATATAGAGGCCCTAAACTATAATTTGCTCCTCTCTTCTAATACAAATCAATTAATTTATCTTTTTCAAAATCTAAAAAAGGGAAAGCATATTAATACCCTGTTGCATACATAAATATGTCTATATTTTCTACTTTATGACCATCTTCTAAAACTAAAGAATTTTCAGACTCAAATTGCTTTATGCAAGGGCTTAAGAATGTAAGAATACCACTCTCTACTTCTTTTAGATAGCTTTTAGTTTGTTTAAACAAACTTATCATCATTTGATTTCCAATCATAGTAATTTTTGAAGGTCTTTAATCTTCTTCAGTTTTTTTTAACAGAATGTATACAATATCTTGAGATGAGATGCCACAGCCGTAAATGACTAAATGTTTTTTTTAAAATACTTTTGTCTTATTTTCTCTATAATTATGAGTATGCATCATCTAAGCTTTAAATATATTTTTATTTGGAATATCTGGATAATTAGGCACCTTTAAAAAATATTTAATGTTATAATCTTAATTAGATGATAATATAATTAATTTACTGAGTTATGGCCATTAGCAATAATAACATAATCTGCTTATAAAAACCTTGTATTTTTAGTGTAATCTTCATTTGAGACTATTTAAACTAAGAATTTTTTGCTTATCTAAAATCCAACTTGATTTTTTTCATCTTCACTTAGATTGACTGCTAAACGCACAGATTAAACATAAGTTTTAAAAACAATCTTTTTTTTGATGTCGTTTTTTAAGCTATAATCTTGAAGATATTAATAAAACTATTAACAAGTCATAAATTCACCATATTCTTATTTTGCTGGACTATCTTTAAAGATCATAAACGATTTAGGTACATCACAGATCAAGTTTTCGTACATAGAACTTTATAGAGCTCCATGCTAGTTGTAAAAAGCATTATTTTACAAATTGGGATAAGTTTCTTCAGTGTATTTTTCTTAACACCACTATCCACCTAAATCTTCTTTACATTCTATACAAATCACATTCACCATATTACTTAAATACTTTAAGCTTGACAGTCCACATGGTCCAGCTCCAATTATCAAAACACTTTTTTAATCATAACTTTATTAATAATCTATTTCTACTTAATCTGTCATTTATATAAAAATATTAATTTGTTTGATTTACTTAATATCTATCTAATCTTATTTTTTAATATTATATAAATGATGACAGAGTTATAGAACCACTTCTATTTAATTTAATTGAATAAATTTTTCTGATGTAATTAAAAATCTTTGATATTAGTTTTTTATATTTAGTAGCAACACTATATTGCCTTCTTGAATTGTTGTATATTAATTTTTATTCTTAATTATTAATAAATATATTTTCCAAATTGATTTATTTGTTGAAAATTTAAATTAAAAAAAATTAGATTGATAATTTTAAAATAGAATTTGATTTAAAAATAATAAAAAATTTAATAAGTTAAATGAAATTTCTAGTTTAGATTTATAAATGCAAATTTAAATTTAAAATATTTTAATACAAGTTAAAATAACATTAATAAGAAATAATATATATATTCGTACACTTTTAATAGATTGAATTATTAAAGAATATCTCAAATTAATAAATAATAAATTTTTTTATCAAAAATTATCAGATTTAGGATAATAATCACGAGGTAATTGAGATGTAACATCACTTGATTTTAAGTCAGGATAATTTCCTAAGAAAGCATTTACATAAAGAGGAAATAAATATTTTAATACATAACTATTATATTCTTCATCACTTGGAATATCACACATTTTAGCTATTTATCTGAAGTATCCAAATTCATCAATGCCTTATACTTATGAAAATTTTATATATTAATTACCATCTTTATATGAATTCAATGCTTCTTAGTAGTCCTTTTCAAAGTCTTCTTACATTTCTTGCTATGTAGGTAGTTTTATTTCTTCGTTAATTACTTTAGATACTAGAATGGATTGTCTTTCTATCCCTTAAAATGATGATAAGACTGCTTATAGTATACCAACGAAAATTAGATTTGGCTCTCTAACGCTAAACGTTCTTAAATAAAGAGGACCTAAACTATAATTAACTCCTCTCTTCTAATATAAATCAATTAATTTATCTTTTTCAAAATCTAAGAAAGGGAATTTATATTAATAACCTGTTGCATACATAAATATATCTATATTTTCTACTTTTTATCCATCTTCAAGGACTAAAGAGTTTTCAGACTCAAATTGTTTTATGCAGGGGCTCAAAAATGTAAGAATACCATTCTCGATTTCTGATAAATAGTTCTTAGTTTATTTAAAATAACCTATTATTTTTTCGTTACCAATCACAGTAATTTTTGAAGGCCTTTAATGCTAAGGAGTTTTTTTAAGCAAAATATAAAAAATATCTTGAGATGAAAAACCACATCCATAAATAACTAAGTGTTTATTTTAGAATTTCGAAATGTGGTTTTCTCTGTAATTGTGAGTGTGAATAGTCTCAGCTTTGAATATATCTTTATTGGGAATGTATGGAATGTTAGGAACCTTTTACAAATATAATATAAAATATTTAATAAATTTTCAAAAATAATAAAGACAAATACTGAGTAATGGCCATTAGCAACAACTACATAATCTGCTTGTAAGTACCTCGAATTTTAGGTATAGTCATCGTTTGAGACAATTTAGACTAAGAATTTTTTGCTTATTTCGATTCCAGTTTGGTTCTTTTCTTCATCACTTAGATTGGCTGCTAAACGAACAGACTAAACATAAGTCTTTAGAAGTATATTTTTTTTTATGTCGTATTTAGCACAGTAATCTTGTAGATATTGGTAAAATTACTAGCAAGTCATATATTCATAATATCCTTACTACACTGGATTATCTTTAAAAATCATGAGTGACTTAGGTACGTTGCAGATCAAATTTTCATACATAGAACTTTACAAACATCCATGCTAATTATAAAAAGCATCACTTTTTAAGTTTGGATGAGTTTCTTCTGTATATTAATCTAAGCACCACTATCCTCCTAAATCTTCTTTGCATTCTATGCTAATCACGTTGACCTTATTATTTAAGTATTTTAAGATAGACAATCCACAAGGCCCTGCTCCTATAATTAAAACACTTTTTTTATTGTAATTCTATTAGTAATTTATTTCTACTTAATTTGCCATTTGTAAACAAAATATTTATTAATTTATTAATTTTTAATTTAAAAAAGATTGAACTGTAATTAATTTTTCAACTTTTTGTTTTCTTAAATCTTAATGGTTTAATATCTTTAACTAAGCAATTATAAAATTAAAATATGAATATTTCATGCATTAATTAAATATCACCCATAAAAATTCAACTCAATAAAAAATAATTGTGGTACTTTTAACAACTTAATAATTATATATTAATAATATTCCTACTTTTTATTTATTTATTCATTATTTTTTTTAAACACACATTTATTATATTTTTTTTTAGTTTTAATTTCACTAATTTATTGAATGAAAATCAACTTCAAGCTTACATTTCTTTTTAATTTTAATTTTTTTATTTTCTAACAAAAAGAAATTTTAATCTTAATTTCTTTCAAATGATATCTTTATAACAAACAAATCAAATGTAATTTAAACTAATCTTTTATTTTAAAGCATATAATATGGTTTAATAACTTCTATCAAATTACTAGTTTGCTGTGTTCTTAAAATTATTTACCTAATTTAATTTATGTTAATTTTCTAAGATATTGCTAAATATACCAATTGATCTGAATTATTATTTGCTAAATTAAATATTTTCTTAGGAACTACAAAGATAGGTTAAATAAATGATGTAAGAAAATTCCTATAAATAATATAAATTAAAAAACAAAAGTTAAAAATCTACTTTCAAAAAAAATAAATATTTAAACATTAAATAATAGGTTTATATTGCTCATTTATAAAAACTATCTTTAATAAAGGAGATTTTTAAAATGAAGTAAGTATTTCTTGATGATTTCTAAGAGTGTTATAATAATTAATCATTTGATTCATTGAATTAATAAATATGGTTATTAAAGTTTTGAATCATAGAAAAAGAAACAAAAATAATTTTAAATCTCAAATAATTATTGAAGATTTGAAAATTAAAAAAAAATATTTTTAAAGTGATTAAAATAAATAGTAATTAAGTGAAAATATTTAAGAAATTATCATATTATTAATAAAGTTAATAAAGGCTATTTGATTCTTAACAATAAATAAAATCTAATTAATTATTTATCTAGCAGTTATTATAATTAAATTATTTATTTATCAATAGCCCAAATTTTTTATCATTAATTATCATTTAAAAAAATGATTATAATGCTTTATAAATGGCTATAATTTATATAGTAATATATTTTTGCCAATTAAATTGGCGTTTTATATAATTATTGTAACACATGAAAATAGAAATGATCTTTTTTTCTTTTCACTGATTTAATGAGAATATAAATAAATGCTTGCAAGATTTCGGTCGTTTATTTATTCTTCCGTCAACCAAACTTTTTTATTTTAAAGTAATATCTTATCATTTTATTGACTATAATATTATTTTATTTACATATTTAGACAATTATTTACTATTTAATTTTAAAACTTGTGTATTATAGCTATTATAGATAGCTTAGTAGATTATTAATTTCAATTTTTGTGAAAAGAATTAAATAATTTAAACAAAAACCCACATCTGATTTAGAAGAAAAAACATTAAATAATTAGAAATAAACATTTTAATATATTATTTAACATGATAATAATTCATAGTATAAGATAATATTTATTTTACAATAAAAAAATTTAATAACTAAAATTTTTAAAGTTGAAATAATAAACAAAAAATGAATAGATAATTGTTTCAACTTAATAATTTATAATTTATAGAATATTATTACTGATTTTTTATAAAAAATATTAATTTAAATAAAAAGTTATATCTGCAAAACAAATTAATAAATAAGTAGCAGTAGTTACAAAGAGCATCAAAAAGTACATTTAGTCAAACATTTAATGCAAGATAACGCATAAGCATCAGCTGGCTAACCTAACAATGAATTAGGTGAAAACCAATCAGCAAACCACTAAAGCAATAATAATAAATAAAATTAAAGTCATAATAATCATTTAGTGAGAGTTTAAATAAGTCATATTGATTTAAGTATTAATAAAAATTAAAGTAATCACTAAAATGAATAAATTCATCTATAATGCAATTTAAAATATAGTAATTAAACATTCCAAACACACTCTGTTCAAGAACAACAATCCTTGTATAAATGGTCAGATTAATTCACTATTGAAGCTAAATAATAGGATGATGATTAAGAGCTAGAAATTGAAGTTTATGAAAAAGATGATAATTAAAACTAATTATTTGGAAAGGCTAAGATAAATTTAGAAGATTTTTTGTCTGATCTCAAAGAATATTAGAATCAAAAAGTTGAAATTAGCAATAACGGATAAATCGTAGGAGAACTTACTTATACAGCTAAGAGTTATATTAACGAAGATTAATAAAATTAGCATTAAGAACCAACTCAGCATGAATAACACAACAAATAATAAAATGAGCATCATTCATAGCAAAAGTAAGAAGAAACTCACGATAAAGAAAAGTAAATAGAACATGAATAGCAATAATAAACTCACCATGAATAAAATAAAAAAGAGCACAATAAAAATGAATTAGAGCACTAAGAAATAAATAACAAAATAGTTGAAAATGAAAATAAGTAAGATAATGAAGAGCATAACAAAAAAACAGTAGAAAGTGAATTAAATAAGGAAGAGCATTAAAACTCCAAATTGAATTCATAAAATGAAAGTAGCATGATTGATAATTCCAAAATCCATTAGAAAAAAACTGTTTAGGATAAATCTTTAAATGAATCAATAGTTTCTAACAAGAAAAATTTTGATTATAATCCTGCTGCTAAAAATCTAAAGAGTGGTTATGGTTTATCAGAGTATCATTCAGCTCATACTTTACAAACCTCAATTCATTCTATGTCTTTCCCTAAGGGGTAAAGATTTTAACATTCTACTTTAGATAAACCTTCTCCCCCTTACGCCGTACTTCCATCAAGCTTTGATAATAATAATTCATTGAGAGGTCCAAGCTTTGGTTATGGTAATAGAGATCTTCTCCATCTAAGCTCTAACCCTGGCCCTGGTTCCTATAACCTATCTACCATAAACCTCAAAAAAGGAAGCAAAAAAGGTTAGTATTTTTTATTTTAAATTAGAAATTTTATTTTTAATGGAAAATTTGTAATTATTCTAATTAAATCTTAATTTTTAATATAAAATAAAGGTTTTATTTTTGGTGTATCAAGATCCTAATGTAAGAATGCTATTGGTTTATTGAAATCAGATATGGCACATTCTTAAAGTACTAGAAATATAAATTAAGGAGGAAGAACCTATGATTCATTAATCAGTAAAGACTTTTCTAATGGATTAAAACTACCTGCTTTAAATGGTAGTTTGTCGAGTAGAAATTTATCTAATTATCATTATTCAAGATAAAAATAATTTTGAAATTTATTTATTTTTAAAAACAATGCAAATTTTATTTATAAATTTTAAGTTTTTTTATGATAATTTCTTCATTCATCAAAATCAATTAAAGGTCTTTTTTGCAATTAAAAAACAATATCAAAGCATTTTAATTCAAACAACTAAATTTATATTTGATAATAATTTATTTTTGGTTTAAACAAAATATTTTAATTTTTTAAATTAATAATTTTTCTATTTCTCACTTAATTAGAAAATAAAATTTTTCAATATTTATTTAAAATTAAAAAAAATTATTGGCAACTGTGAGATTCGAACTCACGCGGATTACATCCAGGCGATCTTAAGTCGTCCCCCTTAACCAACTCGGGCAAATTGCCATGATGAAGTTTAAGCTATTTATTTGTTAATCATTTTTAAATAACTCAATCATATCATATCATTTAAATTTAACGAAAACTAAATAAAATAATTAAATTCTTAAAAATGTTTTCTCAATCTGAGCTTTTCTCTTAGATATTTAAAAAAATTTTTTAAATTTAAACATAAGAAAACAAAAATTTTTAATAAACATTAATTTTATTATTTAGCATAATTACAAAAATAAATTATTTTTTATATAAATTTCCTTGATTTAATTTTAAAATAAGAAATAATTAAGTATTATAAAAATTTAGTTTTTGATTAAGTAAAATATTGTTTGTTCAATCTTTAATTTATTTTGCAGTACTCATCTTAGGTGTATCTAAATTTATTTTTGTCATTTTTGAATTTATTGGTTTAGAAATTCTTTTTTTACCTGTTTTTTTGCTTATTCTATTAACTTTGCTTAGGTGTTTCATATGTTATTGTAAGGATTTTATTACTATTTTGAAGTTATTTTGAGGATAATAATTAGAATATTCTTTCATTTGATCAAAATCAAATTAAAAAATTTAATCATTATTCATTTTTTCTTAATTATTTTTACTTTTAACTTCTGATACGTTGCTTGAGTGTCTCTAGAGAAATTCTTATTAATCTATTATCTAATTATGCTATTCTTAAAGAATTTTATTTATTTTTTGCGAATTTCCCTTACTTTATTTGCTGTTTGTTGTGCTAAGAAGAGTGCTTGCGACTTAGTTTGAAGCCATCATTTGATTTTTACAATGTTAGCAAATTTAAATTTTATTATTTTAACTGTTTGTTTGATTTTGAATGGCGTATTTTTACTACTTTTACTTATCGCTTAGTTCTGAAGAGTTTATTTTACAAAACTATATTTTATAGTTTTTCTTGCTTGGTTTCATTTATGAGTAAGCATTTTACGAGATATTTAGAGTGTTTTGCTAAGTTTACTGATACTATTGCTATTATGATAAAGTTTATTATTAACCATAACTATTTTTATTTATGCTTTGGTTATTTGAAGAATTAGTAGAGTTTTATTTTTAAAAATTATTTAAAAGATTAGGATTATAGTTAATAGGAATAGATTCTTATTTTTAGAAAATATTATCCAGCTGCTTGAAATTGTTGTTTGTTTCATTTTTATTATTACCTTATTCAGATGATTTTTATAGTATAAGACTCTCTTGATTTTATTATTCTAATTCAGAGTAAATTAAATTTTTATTTACATAATTTTCATCCTTTTAGTATTTTTAATATTCGAACTGAGAGCCTTCTTAATTCATGTTATTGGAGTTATTGAGAAAAGAATTAGCATTTAGTTGGTTCAATGTTTAGTTAATTAAATTGCTTTGTAAATTTTTTTGAGCATTCATTTAGCTATAATTATTATCTAAATTTTTATTAAATGTAATGCAACTTGGATTCATTTATAGATCAAAGCTTTATTAATTAGAAAATTTCTTTTCCGTATCTGTAAATATGTCTTCTTCTTACTTGACAACATTTGCTGCTTAGTTCATTTAATTGCTCAATTATGAAATATTCCTGCTGAATTATTTTGTTTTAGGGGATTATAACAAACTATTTTGATTTATAATTTGAGTGTTTTAGGAAAATTGTTACTATTATTGCTGTTGCTATAGTTGTATTTATTGCTATTAATCTTAAGCTTACCCCTCTTCATCTGAAATCTCACTATCTGTATTAGTATGATCACTTAATTAATAAATCATACCATCTTCACTGATTTTTACAGATGGTAGATTTTAATAAAATTCTTTGTCTTCAAGATACTCTATTAACTCATTACCTTGCAAATAAGAATACTCATCTAAATTACTAATTAAATTAACTTTATACCTAATTAGTTGATAAAATATTTTTAGAATAGTTAAAAAAATCTAAAACAACTAATTTTCTATTTTAAACAATAGCAAATTTTTAAATTAAAAATTATAATTTAAAATGAATTTACAATTTAAGCTTATTTTTAACAGACTAAATATTCGTAAAAGATTTAAATTTTTTTTTTTTTCTATTAAACTCTTATCTTTCGTTGTGATTCGAATAATTCCATCTTTTTATTACAATGTCTTTGTTAATTCTATTTATAAAAATATTGTTTTATTTGTATGAAATTCAATCTTATTTTACTTGTAAAGAATTAAGGGACATTCTTAGAATACATGAGAATAACTTTAACATGAACAACATTTAGAGTCTATGGTTTTATTTTGAAGTTTCATCTCATCTCTTATAAAGCAAAAAGACTCGTAATCTTAAGGGAAGGTCTTAAGTACCTAAATTATATCTTCTTAGGTGCAATAAGAAAGGTGAGATATAGTTAAACTTCTTGCACTGCTTGAATGAGCAAAATTTCCAAAAAATCCTCTGTAATTTAAAATTTCTCCCTTTTTCACAATTCTCAATCTAACCTCTTTTTCAAACAATTCTAGGTCACCTTTTATTTTGATAAATGTGAGATTAATGAAATATTTGAAAGTTAGAATTATTTATTTCTTTCTTACCAGAAGTAAGAAAGAGAATTCTGTTATCATTTTAATTTTTTTAGTATAAAATTTCTCCTGGAGCTAAAGTAATTTCTTTCATGCTTTAAGCAAGAGTATTTAAAAAAGAATGCGTGAAGTGGAGCCCGAATACTTTACTATCAATTAGCTGCTTTCCGAAAAACTCTTTATTAATTTCAAACCTCAAATTATCAGAAAAATACTTCATAATATCTTATGAGTTTATGTGAGATTAAGAATTCTCTATATTTTGTAAGTACTCTAAATGTCTCATGACTTTTGTTTGCAAATTACGAGAAATATTTCTACTATTTAAATATTGTAAAACATCTTTTTTCCTCTATTTGTAGTTTTATTCTCTTTAAGCTATATCAGTAAGCATATTACCAATAGAATTAATGCAATATGCGAAAAAAAAGCTGAAAGAAATCGATGTAAATCCTACAAAAATTACTTCTGCTTAATTTTAAGGAGTTAGATCTCCGTACCCTACAGTAGACATCGTAATGAACATAAAATAAATACTAAAAATGTATCCGTCATACCACGTTGAAATAGGTTTTGTTAAGATCCAAGCATGTTTTTCTCCATTTTCTACCTTCGAATAATTTACAAAAAATATTTTAATTTAAACTGAAAAATATGTGAATAAATAAAAATTATAAAACAAACCAAACGACATAAAATTGTAGATTAAAAAAAATAAAACTGAGTTAAATATTAATTATAATAAATAACGATTATTTACTTGTCTTTCAGAGATGTAGTAAAATATAGAACCTAACGAAGATGAAAGAAACAGGATAATAAATATCAGCTTAAATATTTCAAATTGAATGAAATACTTTTGTTTGAATTAAAAGTGATAATCTAATTTTTCAATTAGCTTTAGCACACTTAAAACATTAATTAGAAAAAGCAGCTAGAGACTATTATCAACATGTTGAAACAGAGAGAATATACTAATTAGACTAAACCAAAGCTAAAATGTGAATATTTCTATTAAAATTTTCGTTCTCTATAAAATAATTTATCCATCTTTGAAAAAACCTGTATTCGATTTCACTATAATATCTATGACTATCAACATAATTCCAATATTCTTAATGAGAGAATTTTCTAAAATTTTGAAGCTGCACTATATGGGTATGTAAAATAATAAAATAACAATAGATATTAGCATAATTAAATTCCAAATTAAAAGAAGGCTATTATCTGGAGCAATTATTGGTAGCTTGTTAATAAGTTTTCCCATATTTATCATCTATTATTATAAGCTCTTCAAAAATAGATTTTCTGTGACATTTATAATGTGGTCTTTTTCATGATATTTATCAAACTTATTTTTTTAATTAAAATTTAGAAAGTTAAAACTAGAAAATTATTTTTTAAAGCTGTAGTTATCATCATTATCTCTAAACATGTCTTTGCGTTAAACATGCGATTTATCATTGATAATTCTAAAGTGATTTGGCTTTAATTGCTTAAATAGAATGGCTCTTGAATTCTTTTTCAGCAAATCAATAAATCTATTTGTTAAATGTAAAAGCTGAATGCTTTTATATGCTTTATCACTGCTTTTATTTGTGTTATCTGCTTTTTATTTACTCGCAGATAAGGGTTCTTTACTTATCCTGTTCCTTTAATCTAAAGTTGCTTCATCAACACAAATTCTTCCCTTATCTGTACTCCCAGACCGTTAGAGTGCTTTTTGTGCGAAAGGACTCTTAATAGCATCTTCTTACATAAATCTGCTATTATTGAAGATAGTACTTCTTTTAAAACTAGAATAAAAATTAGGAATATTTTTACATTCAGCTTAAAATTTTTAGCTACCAGTTATATTACTTAAATGATCTAAATGATTAGATTGAGTAATAATGATGCTTGATTATTCATTTTGGGTGTTTTATAAGTTATTATCTGAATGTCTTTTTTTCAAAAATTTATATAGCTGTAAATTTTTAGATTATTAAAATAAACCTTCTTAATTATCAAAACTTTAATCATTTTTAAAGAGAGAATGATTTTTGAGATTTTCAGGAAGGTACTACTACTCTTTTACAATCTGCAAGTTTATAGATTAATCAATATTATCTAAAAATGATTAATCTTATAAATTATTATGATTTTAAATAGTAATTTCTCTTTGTTCAGTATCAAATTATTCTAAATTTTTATTTTTGGATTATTTCTTTCCATTTTAAATATGATAAATATTGTTTTGTAGCATCTACTTATCTTCAGAATCTAGCTTGTAAGAACATTTACTATCTCTTTATTTATATTCAAACATTTTAGGAGATGAGATTTCTGTATCACTCCGACTTTTCAAATAATTCTCTGTTGTATTAAATAACGCTCTCCTATTTTAAGCTCCATCTAAATAATCATCAATTTTTATTTTATATTCATCATTGAATAAACTTCTACTCTTTTAATTTGTCTAATCCTCTTATATTTCGTCAATGAAATTGATGTCAAAAGTATTTGTGATGTCATTGATATTATATTTTTGTTCGATTGGCGTTATTGAAAATATGAGGTCAGATTCGTTTATAACAGATGTATTTTATTAATTTACATCTTTTTCTTATATCATTTTTTGATAATATGTTATTCTAACTTTTTTTTGAATATCAATTTTTGGTAATTTTATAAAAGTAAGAAAGCTTATTTAAATTATGTGTAATAATATAATGAGAGTGATAAAACATTTGAGAGAATTACAATCGGAAATTATACTTATTTATTTATTGAATAAATTAATTTGATTTTTATATTACTGAATAGTCACTAATACATTCTTGTGCATACTTCAAAGTATTTGACTCAATACAAAAAATTTAAAGAACGTATTTTTCTCCCTTCTAATAAATACAAAAGTTATTAGTTTTAAACTTAAACTTAATAATCTAAACAAAACAGTATTTTTGAACTTATGGAATTTATTGCTGATTTTTATTTAAATAACAATTTACTTTCTTAAGATGAATGAATAAATTTAGACAAACAACCTAAAAAACAGGATAAAAATAGAGTTGAAATATTGATATAAAAGGTAATAATATATATTTGAATAATATTTAAGATATATTTAAATACATTTGTGATATTAATTGATAGTTTACTTCAGATAAGATTTTAATCTATCTCACTATACACTTACTATAACTGATGAAACTCAGTTGCTAAAAGATCAAATTATAGTTATCTTTAATTTATAATTAAAAATTAATAAAAGAAAAACGCAAATAAATGAGTTACTCTAAATAAAATCTCTTAGATTCTTCATCCAGCAATCTATAGGATATCCAAAGCACTTTAATTAAATAGAATAAATCTTTAAAATATAGAAAGTAGTAGAAATATTACTATCTTTGTTTGCGTTATCCTAGATGTTTTAAGGTTAAATAAGCTAGCATATTGAGTCTATTATAGCCATAAAATAGTTTGTGTATTAATTTGCAAATTATAACCTAGCTTTTATTTCTTTAAATTTTTTGTGGAAATTCCTTGTTAAGTCCTCTATTGACTTTACATAATCCTATTTTAATATATTTAATTTTATAAGAATGTTTTATATTTCTTAAATTATTTGGTTACTAATTGACTAAAGGCTTATGAAAACTGCTATTACTTTTAAAGAGAAAATAGCTAATAGTCTAAACAAACTGCTGCAAACCTATCTAAAGAAAAAGCCTTTTCACCTTTAATGTTTAATATAAATAAATTTAAATAATTTAAATGTAATTTAAATAAAATTATAAGCAATTATTTCATATTATTTCTATGTATTTACCTTCACATGTTACCATATCAGCAGAATTTACAAATAAATGTTAGACTTCGTCTCTATTAAATGTTTCACTCTCTAGATAACGGTATATTGTTATAAATTCTTCAAGTTCAATACAATCGTTCTTGTCTAGCTGTTGAATATAAATAAATATTTTTACTAATTAGGTTAAAAATGAACTATTATTTATTGATCAATTAATTAATAAAAAATTACATCTGCTGCATAGAATAGCTTTTTTACATTATTTTCTATTTCTTCTTTTTTATTTTAGTAAAGAGACACTATAATTTTGAATGTCTAATCAATATCAACAACTAATTTATTAGGTTATTTAGGATTTTTGTAAAAAATTAAATATTTTTTCTAACAAAGGTTTTAATTAATTAAAAATAAATATCTTATTCTTTGCTAGATTTTTAAGTATTTAAATAATTAAAATTATATTTACACAATTGATTTCCTACATTTATCGCAATCTGTTATATCTATCTTAGTATTTGGTCATTTTTTTTGTGACTATCACTCTCAAAGTTTATTTACATATATTCATTAACTTTTTCCTAAAATTTAAAATATTAAACATATTATTAATTAAATATTAATTGATTCATTTCTTACAAAGCTGCATAGTATTCTTTCGTTGAAGGTTTGTACTAATCCTAAGCCAGTATTGGTCTTTTCATCCATATACTTAAGGATACTGATATAGAAATTGAATTCATCTTTATCAAAGTGCTCACTTTCACTAAATAGTTGCATGAAGTTACCGAATAATTTGACTCTAGGAATATCTTAGTAAAAGTAGCAGGTCTCTAGATACTAAGATAATTTTTTTTCAGCAACTCTTTTAAGTCCATATTTGTTAAGCAGATAGTCATATGCTATAGTATAAATCATATTGTTGTAATTCTAAGCAATTCTTATTCTTTCTTAATACACCACAGATATAAATTTAATCAAATTAAGCTTTGACATGTGTGGCTTAATTTAGCTAATTTTTTGTTTTTCAACAATCGACTGAACTAATTTATAAGATGCTTCTTAATTGATACTTACAGTACCTTTATCACTTTTTTTCTTCCCTTTTTTTGCATACAACACAACGTTTTATCCTCCACTTTCATAATCATTAAAATTATCATACTAGTCGAATTAATTTTATGAAAATAAAATCGATCCTCTTTTTTATTTCTTTTCATCAAGATTAAAAAATTTCTGTTTTTATTTATGCTGATTGGTATGAGGTGACTCTATTGAATCAAATGTTTTAGTTTCTTACTTCGTCGGACTGCTATTTTGATAATGAACTATAGGTATTTTAGAAAAAGACAATGAATCATCATGGCCTTTAAAGTTAAGTTCTTTATCACTAACAATTTTTAGATGATTGCCCTTATGATTTTGATTGTTTTCACTGAATTTATTAAATGAATGGAGGCTTTTCTATATCTCTATGCTATATAAGCTTTTTTCTTTTTTCTGTGAATTTTAATGGTTTTTATTATCCAAAATAGCATTAGTTTTAATAGCTAAACTTTGATTTATTTTATTTTTATTTTTATCTAAGTTATAAAGTGATAACTCTATTGATGATAATAGATGATTAACATTTTGGCTGCCATATTGCTGCATCCATAAGCTAATCCTTTATTATAACTGTTCAGGTAGTGATTCTATATTAATATGTGATAAAATATCTAAAATTAATTAATGGTATAATTCTAAAGTATTTTTTATATTTTATATTTCTTATTATATATTTTCATTTTCGACATCCTCAATAATAGATGGAACCCTTTTTATTTCATTTTAGATTTTATTTATTTCCTCAGGCTCTAAATTTAGCTTTTAGGATTCCATACGAAAAGGACTTTACTGTGAAGCTGATTACTACTATTATGGCTATTACTACGAAGGTTGGTTTTTTTATTAACTGCTTCTCCTAACGCTTGGTGATGTAAACATAATTGATTTACGAGGTGTACTTTTGTTTACATTTTGGCTTGCGGTGTTATTTGGCTATTTTTAAAAAACATATTGTAATCTTTTAAACCCTATTGAAAAATAAAAAATTTACATTCTTTTTAGGAGTTTTTGCTTGTTTAGTATTTTTTGGAGTCTATTTTGCACTTTTAATTATTTAATTAATCTCAATTACGGGTACTTGGTTGCTATTTTATATTGAAGATGCTTATATCTCTTTTAATTTTTCATTTAAATAGCTTCTGGCTTTAGCAAAATGCTCTAAAAATAGTTTTATATTATTATCTTAATTTTATGAGCTTATATTATCAAGAATTTTTGCAATTGTGCTTATATTTTCTTTTTCCTGCTTAATGTCTAAATTTAAGTATTAATTAGCTTCTTGATAAAATTCATTGAGAAAATTTTCGTATTCCTAAATATTTGTTTTAGATTTGATGATCTTAGTGCTTAGAGGCTGTTGCATTTCTAAAAATTTATAAAGTATTTTTAAGCTAATTTCAAAAAATTAAAAAATTTACATTTATTATTTTTATCCTAAGTAAAACTTTAAAAGCTCTTCACTTGCTTAATGCTTGCCTTAGAAATTTATTTACTACTCTTGTCAATAATTATTATTGATTTAATTTTTTAACTTGATACAGTATTTTTTAGACTACTGTCTTAATCTTAATTAGCATTTAAAAAATCTTTTTCTTCTTCTTATATGTGCTATAAACTTTGCATGTTGTTACTTCTTGTAGAATTTATCTGAGAAGTATTGCTTGCCTTCCTTTTTGTAATTTCTTTTTTATCAGAATAAGGTGAAATCGCTTCTAGAAAGCTATTTTTATTCACCAAATTCATCTCAGAATCTTTATTAAAGTTAAAATTGCTTGCCTTTCTCCGATTAGGGCTTTTAGGAGTTTAATTAGAAATATCATTCTATTCGATCTACCTTTATTAGCACATCGTGCATACTAATTATAAACTCACTGACTATTTAGATACATGCCTTTAGTTTTCACTTAAAGTGCTTTTTTACTTAGAATGATGAGATGAGTTTTGAATGCTGCGACTTGATGTTTTAATTCTTTCTTCCTTTTCTTTAGGCTGCTGCTGAAGAATTTATATTTTTTTTTTAGATTTAGATAGTTAGCTTTTTAATATTTTGATATATTTATTAAGCTTTTGTAAATCATGCTATGCGAATTCGTTTAGCTCTTATGTATCAACGCCTTTATTGTTTTCATCAGACTTACTTATATCATTCTTAATGCTTGAAATACAAATATCTGATTTCAATCTATAGTAAAGTTCTCTTTTTTCATTCTCTTTTATATGTTTATTTTCTTAAAGGTATCCATCCTCTTCTCCAAAATTTAAAGATGCACTACGCTTAATCTTATTATTTTTGAACTCTAATTTGCTAATAGGGTTCTTATCTGCTCTTTCAAAAATTGAAAACTAATTCATAAGTCCATTTTACTAACTCATATGTTAAGATTTTGTAAAGGATTCAAAGAATTCTTATTAAATTTTATTTCCTTTTATCTTGGACTCATCTAAAACTCCCATTTCTTTAATATAGTTGAAAATTCTTTAGTTTTCATTTTATAACACAGATAAGTTATATTTTAACTCATTAATTTCATTTATCTTTATAACGCTTTAGCCCTCAAAAAATTTAACTCTGTCCCCAAATTGTTAGTTCAGAAACTTTAATCTTTTGTTTTTCTCTTTTGCTTACTCATAGTTCTTTTAAGTCTCATTAAGCTAATTTGAAAGTTAATTTATTTGATTTTAGTAATTTTTATGTAGTCTAGTAGCTTCTGCTAATGACTATCCTTCTATCTTCGAGCTCTCCTCTGATTTTACTTAAATTATCTATTTTAATTCATTTTAAATAAAAGATTATTTTTAAGATTTCAGTTTTTAAATTATTTAATTTCTAATGCTCGCAGTCAGCACTTTACAGAAATAAAAAAAATTGAATTAGAGGCTTCAAAAATGAAGAAAAAATAATTGTTTTATTTGAAATATATTCTAATAAAAATGTTTTTTTTTTTTAAATTTGAACTCATCAGTTTCATTTCTTTAAATGAAAGGATAACGAAAATTAATTGCTTAAATTTAAATTAATGTATTTCTCTAATAAAATTATTTATTTTTTTGTTTAATACATTGATAATCTATAAATAAAATCCTTTAAAATAAAATATTTACTTTTGAAAATAATCCAATATAAGATTCCCAAACTCTTCTAATTAGAGATCCTCTTTCAAGACATTAGAGTGAAACCTACCTAATCAGCTCATTTAAGCATGCACAAAATATTTATTGTAATGTTTAGAATAAACTTGTCCCATCTAATTATTTATTTTGTAACACTTAAACTGTCATATAATTCAGCCACTACTCTAAGTCCTCAACGTCTTTTCTGGAAGTGACATTTTTATGTTTATTGTGTAAAGGTAAATGTAAGTTAGATTTGTTTGAGCTACTCTAAAATGATTATAAAAGTCTAGTTGCATCTTCTTTGCTAATGTCTATTTAATTTATGTCTAACAAATTAAGTATTTTAGTTTTTTCGGTTTTTTTAATCTGCTCTAAGTCAGTGTTGTATTCTACTCCTTTTATTGTAAACTCTTTAAAATGATTTATAGATTATAATTATTCATCTGATTCAAACCAAATTACGTTAATATAGTGTTTAATCTTTAAACAATCTGCAAGCTTCTATACTGTTTATCTTTGTAGGGCTTAACAAAGGAGTATCATAGTATTCTTTTTCGCCAATTTTCTGGTCAATTAGATTTACTTTATGATTTTCTAAACTAGATAAATTAGAGTAATTCCGAAAATCAACATTAGTTGTATTTAATGGTGTTGTTTGTATGCTTGGTAGAATATTTAGTTTATTTAATCTTTTATTATTTACACATAGATATAATTACTATTTCGAAATATACTAAAAATAAGAAAGAATACCTAATCATAGTTTCATTATGAATTTAACTTGGTATATATGACCTCGAAGTTAAGAATTCCTCTTTACCATTATTTTGCATTTCTTTACTTTAGTTTGTAATCTTATCTACAAGATTAAGCAAACTTTTTTATTCAGACAAAAGATTTTTATCTTGTTTATTCTTATTGATATTCTAAATTCTTTTATCTTTCATCTACTATGGAATAAAACCCTCATAGCTTGTAACTGTTTTTCTGTCAGCTCTTTCACTTAACTCATCTTATTTAAAATAAATTATAAAATATTTGGAAGTTAATTGAAAATTTGATATTGCTAAAAATTTGGTTTACTGTTTTAGAAATATGGGCTTAAATTAGATTAGTTATTATACTTCATATTTGTACTAGGTTTTTTTAAAATTTTAGAAAAATATTCCTTCATGTTAAGTTGCTTTACAGAAATACTTCTATCAGTTTTATTTTGTTTATTAATGGAGTCAGCATTTAAGGAATTTTTTCTGTTAACTGAATTTAAAGTTATTTATGATAACTCATTCATTTTTTAAATCTAGCTGCTGCTATCAGTGCTAATTCTTTTATCAATAAATTTTTATTTTTAGTATTATGAATTAATTAGCTCTTTCTTACTGCTATTAAAGTAACTCGATTCTTATTTTTAAAACTAATGATCAAAAAACGAAATTTAATCTGATGTCTCATGATTGTCGCTACAAATTTTTTTACTGTAACTTGTGCTTTATAAACCATCTTAATTATTGTTACTTTGATATTTATTTATAAGAGGAGAATTAGGATAATTTTACATCTATTCCTCCTTATAACTTTATAAAACTGTATTTATATCCTTGCTTATACTTATGTAGAATAAAAATAAAGGTATTTTTGTGTTCTACTATTCTCTTTAATTAATTAGTTATAGGTCTTAACTTCTTTTATTTATTAGAATTAATATTCAAAAAAGTCTTTAATTTAACAAAATATACATTCAGACAACAATTTTTTGCATTAAAAAAGTGATTCAATATTATTTCATAGATAGTAATTAAGTCTTTCTTAATTAATATTTCATTTTTTTATAACTCAAATTATTGCTATTGTTATTAATATTAACATGATTTAAATTTTATTTTAATTTTGATAAGATCCATAAATAAATTATAAATTTTTAGTTTCTTTTCATTTGATGTAACAATATTATTTATTTTATTAAACCCTTAATTATTTTATTAATTTTGTAGATTTTTTTACAATTTTTTATTTAAATTATTTAAATTATTTTATTATTTTTTACTTTTATTTTTTTATTAAATTTTTAACAAGATAGATAAATTTATTTTGCTTTAAAACTTTAGCTAGCCATAAAAAAACAAAACACCTGCAAAGAAAAGTTTTTAATAATTTATTTTTTCAATTTTTTATATGAAAATAATATTTTACATTTATTTTATTATTTTATGCTTATTTATCCAATTTAAAATATTTAACACTTATTATCAATCATTAATTGATTTTTGACAAATTCTTTTTGAATTCGACGTTTATATCCTTAAATTTAAAAATCAAAAAATTTAATTAAAACATCTACTTATTTTCAGTAACAAGCATATCTTAAAATATATTTTATTATTAAGCTCACACAAATAATTGTTGAAGATATAGATTTCGCATATAGTTTTATTTTAAAGACATGTCAGTAAATGAGAGCAAAAAGCGAGTTTAGTTTGCGAATTTCGGTGAAGAAAGCAATAATTTACCCATGAAAGAAAAAAAACTAATATAAATAAATGGAAGTTAAAAACAGATAGAAGCTAAGTAAAATGAACTTGAAGGAGTCCGCTTGGATCCTTTATATTAAGTTGTTAGGTATGATTTTAAAGAAGAAGTTGATAAAGTATTGACTTTGATTGATTAAAGATAAAGCCTACGTTTATAAAAAATATCTGGTTTGATTCAGCAGTAAAGCAAAGAAAACAATGACATCTTGCTTGAATTAAAAGAATTAAAAGAAGAAAACTAAAAGTAGTAATAATTAATCACTAAATAAATGCTTTAAGAAGAGCTATCTTAAAGATAAGGAAGCAAATAAAAATAGATATTTTAATAACAGCTAGATGGATTCAATAATCACACTTCAACTAATATGAATAAGTAAAGACATAGCATTTCAAGAGTAAAATTAAGCTAATTTGAAGAAGAAAATGCCAATTAATAGCAAGATTTTATAGAAAATTAGCTAATTTCAGGAAATTATAAAAATGAAAATTTTACTAATAATAATCAAAAGAGCTAATTCGAAGATTAGCAGTCAAATTTAAAATATACCAACCAAATTAAAACATTCCCTACTTAAGGATTAAATGAATAAAACATAAAAGAATATTTAGAGAGAACTGGAGTTTATAATACATTAAAAGCTAATATTTAAGTCTAATTCTTTTAGAAAAAAGTAGAAAACTACAATGAGGAGTTAGTAGATGGATTTTACTTTAAAATTTTGAAATATAAACTAATAAATTATGAATTCTATTTATATTAAATATCAAATATAAATGAGATTGAGTATAATCCTATAGTAGTATCAAATTAGTTAATCAATTAAGAAGAAAGCTACTCATAACTAAATGATTTTTACAGTGTATTATCTTTTCCTGTTTCGATGTTACAAGGATTTTTTGAAAGTTTTATTTAGTTCGTTTTATCAGACTGAAAAAAGTAATAAACATTTGTCTAACTTGCTTTTTGATTGACTGGCTAAAAAATCTTCTCTTCTTATAACTAACTATCTTTTTTATATAACTCATAAAAATTGCTATTTACTAATCTTAGCTTTATTATAATTAATTCTAAAGTGAATAATTTTGAAAATAGTTTGCCTAAAAATAATTTATAACTATCCTCTTCTTATAATAATTTAAATTTTTGTATATCTCTCTGTATTCAGATCATTAAAAAAATAAATTTTTGCTTGTTTGAATTTTATTTTATTCTTTATTTCAATGTCCAGCTATAGAAAAACTACTTTCTGCTTAAAAAACTAGCAAAATTCCAATATAAATTATTTTTATCTAAAAAATTAATTTTAATACAAGCTAAGTATGCTCAGTCAAACTTTTTTTTAAGATCAATTAATATCTTTAATTGAAAATCATAAGTGAAAGCTAATGCATTTAGGAATAATTGATGAAATAAAGTTTAATTTTTTAAAATGGTAAAATATAAAAAATAAATTAATTAATTGACTATTAAATTTCTTTTTAGTTGTTAATACATATTTTTCTCTTTTAGGTATTATTTGAATTGCTCAAATATAATAGCAAAAAGAAGAATTGCTAAATACGAATATTCTTCTAAGAATTTTCTCTAACTATTTTTATATGCACTAAATAAACAATTAATTTCTTAATTTATATACAAAAATTAAACTCTTTGTATTTCTTTAGTTATATTAGTAAATGATAGAGCTTCCCCTTATTTTATATTTTCATTTAAGCTGTTTCAAAAAAAAAACTTGAAATAAAATGTTTTTTTAAAAATAAATTTCAAAATAAAAAAACAAATTTCATTAATGGAATTGTAAAAATGCAATTAATAAAAATAGATAAACTTTTATGTATATTATTATGATAATTTTGTTAGTTTAATTTATTTCTATGAAATATAATTTCTTCACATTACTATTTGGAGTAGTAAATTTTTAAGCTTTTAGATAATTATATATTTATTTAAGCAATTCATGATAAAAAATATTAAATAGAATATATTTTTAAATTAGATTGTTAATAAAAAGTTAATTGAATTATAAAAATGCATAAAATTAGAATAAACTTTTAAGTAGATAATAGTTACATTTTTATTAGTTTAATTTGTTAGTTTATTTGTTATATGTTTGCTCTTATAATGATTGTTAAAATATAGTTCAATTACCATGATTTAACTAGAAATAAGACAAATTGACTTGATAAATCTATTACTATCTATAATATGACACTAAATAGTTAAAAGCTTTCGATTATTTGTATTCCTCAAAAATTCTTATCAAATACTAGGTGCATAAACTAAGAATATTCTCTAAATCAATTTATAGCTCTTTATCATAGTTTTCTTGGATAGATTCATTCATATATTTGTCTTTGAAATTTTGTAATTAAGTAGCCGCTTATGCTTATGTAAAAGCCAATCCTTTTATGGGAGGAGAAGGATGAAAAATGTATTCGTTAGAGAGTTCATATAGCCTTTGGTATTATCTGCTGGAATCAAGCTAAATTTAAATTGTCTTGAATCTCTTATAAAAATCATAAATATTTAAATTCATTCTTTGCTATTAACCTGTTTGGTTATTGATTTCTTAATCTTTTTTGTTCAGGAAATAGATAAAAGATATGTTGCAATACATCTTATAATGGTCGCCTTCATCTTCTATAAAATCATAAAATTTATCTAAGATAGGATAGGGAGTTTTTTCTGCTATAAACCTAGATCTAAATAGTGCTGGAATTACAGATACTATTATTAAGAAGGTATATTGAAAGTAGTCTAAAAATATATTTACTAGGTAAGTTATATCACACCATTTATCATCGTATCTAGAAACGTTTATTGCAAACAAGACCGTTGCTTTTAACCAATTAGTAGCAAGGTTCCATATGGATTCTTAGTAAAATCTATAGTGCTTAGGAACTTTTCTAAGCAAATGCAATTACAGTACAAAAAAGAAAGAAACTGACAAGTATACAAACATAGTAACAAAGTCTCTATCCTTTCCTTAGTTATAGTAATCAAAATTTTAGATTGGTATATAGTAGGCATTTTAATCCCAAATGAGTGGCATACATGTTAAAAATGATACTATGCAAACTGTTAAAGTAATTAATTTCTCATTTCTTAGAATAAATGCAAAAAATCTTTTTATCATAGAAGGAGAATTATAATTAAAAGTAGAGTTAGGTCTAATAAGTGAATCCTCTAGATCCTAACTATCAATGCAACAAGTAAATACATTAGTAAAAGCAGCATAAATTCTTAATGATCTTGTAAAATAAGCATAGTATAGTGAATACATACTCCAAATGTAAATCCATTTCAAAAGATACAAAATATTTTCATTAATTTAATCTTCGTGATTAAGAATATACACAAGAGGATAATACATAGATAGGCCAAAAAATGAAATACACATGAGGATGCTAAGTAAATAAGATCTTTCAGCTATAGGATATTTATACCTCTATATGTATAAACAAATGATGGAAAGAAACGTAAAAGCAAAAATTAGAATTATAAAAACTATCATCAAAATAAATATTGAGAAGCTAGTATCACTTGAATTAAAGCATAAATAGTAATTATCACTATTACTTGGAATCTAGTTAATCTATTTGATTCTCTACTTATACTATAAATAATTTTCAGTCATTTCACTTATATCTAAATTTCTTATTTTAACAAATAGCTTTTATGGTTCAACTATATTTATGATTGATTATTTTATTATTTGTATTCCTTTTACTTTTACTTGCTTATTATGCTTCTAAAAAAGATTAAGGAAATTTAAGATTTTAAATATTTAATCAATAATGAATTATCAAATGAATGAATAAAGAATATTTCAAATAAGTAATTTTTTTATTATTAATTTATTTTGCTTACTCATTT
Source organism: Tetrahymena malaccensis 436 (assembly GCA_000231845.2). NCBI lineage: Eukaryota > Ciliophora > Oligohymenophorea > Hymenostomatida > Tetrahymenidae > Tetrahymena > Tetrahymena malaccensis. The sequence continues at coordinate 138,276 of JH720028.1, read as the reverse complement.
AAATCTTCTCTTTATTAAATTTGATTGGTTTTTCTTATATATCCTCTTTTTTCACCTATAAAAAGTATAAAAGAAATACCAATCGAATAAAATACAAAAATGACATAACTAATGTCACACTATAATCATTCTCCAAATTGAGAATTTTTAAAGCAAAATTATTTGACTATTTAAACATCTTAAAGATTTTATTTAATTAAAAATAATATTTTTTTTATAAAAATATTTTAAATAATTTATACTAACATTTTTTTTTGCATTTATCGAAATAAATTTATAATTAAAAAAATAAAAATATGCAAATATTCAATTTCAGTGATTAAAAACAATACTTTAATTTTATTTAAAAATAAATAAAATATTATTTAAAAAAATAATTAAAAATAAATAAAATATTATTTAAAAAAATAATTTTATTTAAATTATTTAAAAGCATATAAATTATTCTTTTTTCAATATATATTCATTGAAAGAATTCAAATATAACAAAAAAACATTTTTTAATAATAGAAATTTAATAGTTTGTTAAAGAAAATGTATTCTATATCTTTTAAATTTGATAAAAAAATAACTTAATAAAATTCTTCTCAAAAATAAATATAAAAATTTGGACAAACTTAAATTTGCTAAAAGGTATTTATTTACTTATTATAAAATTTTAAAATGCTAAATAATTAATTTTTTAAAAGCCTTCATTATTAAAAGCAAACATAACTGGACGACGAAATAATTCCCCCAACTAAAAGTAAACAATTACTATAATCACTAATTTATGTAAATTTAGACTTTATTTTTATTAAAAATTATTGATAAATCGTATTTTTTAAAAAATTATTTTATCTAAAAATTTAAAAAAAGTTCATTTTATTGTTTTTAATAAACACGCACGATAATTATATGAAGTAATTATCTCAAATAAAACTCAAAAAATTTTTATTCATAAATTATCTATAAAAATAAACTATTTAATTTTTAAAAATTAGTAAAATTTAATTTTATATGTTCATTTGTAACAAATAGTGACAAGGATATGAAGTAATTTTCTCAAATAAAAGGAAAAAATTATTTTTAATTATTGAAAACTGACAAATTACTATTCTATTAAAACTTATTGATAAATTATCATTTAAAAATATATTTTCAAATTTGGAAATAATCATTAAAATTATTTTTAAATATTTTAATCTTAAATAGATAGAGTTTTTGTTAAGTTAAATTCTATCAAATTGAGTATTTTTTATTTTCTATTAGAAAATTATGTTTTAATCTTGAACGAGTTTAAAGTTAATTTGGATTATCTGTAACAAATATGATAAGAATATGATGAAAATCTCTGAAATAAGGATAAAAAATTACTTTTTTCATAAATGTTTCATAAGCATATTATTTATATTCTATATTGTACAAAATTTAATTTATTAGATTAAAGAAATACTTTAAAATGGAAATTAAATGACTAACATAAATTGCAGATATTAATTAAATTTCATATTTAAAAAACATTTTAGTCATGAATGAATAAGAGTAATTTTTGCATTTCCAGTTCAATATAAGAGAGTGTTTGTATTTATTTATTTTCTTTTAGAAAATGATGTTTAAACTTTAACAATTTTTAATTTATAAAAATATTATAAGATGTCAATGAAGAAATGAATATGAATGTATGCATTAAAATATCGTTTTTGCATTCGTTTTTAATTTTGAGATCATGCTATTCTTAATTTTATTAAGAAGGAAAAAATATTTGTCAATAAACAATTTATTTTCAAACAAATTAATTAAAAAACTGGATAAAATACAAGACTTTTACTTGTTGTTTGTTAATATGCAAGGAAAATTAATAGTATTACTTGCCTGCCTTATGGTAGCAAGTTATGCACAAACTCGTTGCTGGAATGATTATTCAGTAATCAAATAAGGTTTTTTGGCATCTTGCGTTGATGGTTGTAAAGATTATCCAACTCTTGATGCTGCTGCAGAAGCATGTGATTAAAACAAACTTTGTGAGGGTGTTTCTTATGAATTCAAATCAAACGGTGGCAGCAACTCAATAGGCCCTAATGCCCTTAGGTAAATAAAATAAAAAAATATGGCAACCCTCATATATTTAAACAATTCTATTCACTTTAAAAATATTTAAATATGAAAATAATAATAAAATGTAAAATTTAATCCATATTTTTTACAAACTCTTTCTAAAATAAATAAAAAGTGGTTGGTAATTGAGAAAAGGTGATCTTTAAGCTAACAATAAGTATAATTAATAGGGATATACCTTTTTGAAGGGAACTTAATTTTGCAACAGTAAATATTGTTTTTAATGTTAACTTAAGTTAATAGATAATGTTTTCATATCAAAAAAGTTGACAACGTTATGTATGGTGGTCCTATTTTTGATTACACAATAAAGAAATCATGTGTCGATAGCTCTTGCAGCACTTATAACAACTGGTTAAATGCTGCTAAGTAAGCTTAAAAGAATGGAAATGGAGATGCATCTGTCACTTTGTTAAGTGATGGAAAAAGTTGGGCACCTTACAAATAATAATAATTGTCTGCAAGCGACTATGGCATCAGTTTCTTTGTCTCAAAATAATTAAACACTGAATGTACTATAATTACTTTGATTAACATTATTATTAATAAGTCAATATTTCTCACTCTATAAAAAATATTTTAATAAAACCATAAAAAATATTTTTTTCTAAAATAAACAAAAATATGTTAAAATTTATATTTGCTAACTTAATTATTGATATTAAAAAGATACCTCTGCCAAGAATCAATATTATGATGAAAAGAGAGGTTATACTCTTTCTTCTTGTGTCAATAAATGCTAAGACTATTCTTCATTGAAGGAAGCTTAATATTATTGCTCTTAAACATCAGAATGTGTTGGTGTTACTTTCGTAAAATATTTTATATTCCTTAAATTCTTTTGACTAATTTTTTTATCAAATATTAGCAAAGTTAAGTCATTGATTCTGGTGATAATACAGTAGGTTATCTTTAAGGATATAGTTATTAACTTAGAAAAGGTTCATTAAAAGCTAATTCTGATGTTATTTCTTGGGTTAAATAGGCTGGTCTTGCTAGTAACCCTACTACAAACTCCTCATCGTCATCGTCATCATCATCATCCAGCTCCAGCTCCTCATCTTCATCCAGTTCAAGCTCATCTTCTTCTTCAAGTTCAAGTTCAAGCTCTTCCTCTTCTTCATCATCTAGCAGTAGCTCTTCATCATCTAGCAGTAGCTCTTCATCATCATCCTCATCAAGCGCAAGCTCATCAGACTCATCTGGATCCTCAGGTTCATCTGGATCATCAGGCTCCTCTGGATCCTCAGGTTCTTCTGGATCCTCAGGTTCTTCTGGATCATCAGGTTCATCTGGATCCTCAGGTTCTTC
>JH720028.1:84781-134768 GCA_000231845.2 Tetrahymena malaccensis 436 | reverse complement strand
TCATCTGGATCCTCAGGTTCTTCTGGATCATCAGGCTCATCTGGATCTAGTGGAAGCAGTGGAAAAACAGCTGGATGTCCTATTCTTTATACTGATTGCTATTATGGAGGAAGTTCAGTATCAGTTTGTGAAAATAATCCTGACTTTAACTGGCGTCCTTACAAATCTCTAAAAATTCCTGAAAATTAATATGTCATAATTTATGAACAAGATAATTACAAGGGTGATAAATACTACTATGATGAAAGTATCCCTTGTTCTGATGACGTATAATTATTCCTATTTGAAAACAAGAAAAGCTTTGATGGATTAGAAAGCAGTTCTAACAACCATAAGAAACATCACAAAAAGAACCACAATAAGCTTAAAAAGAATTCAGAATGAAAAAAGTGATTATTATTTAGAAATAAAAAATAATCTCTAAAAATAAATAGTAGATTAATAATTATCTATGATGAACTAAATAACTAACTAAAATTTGTATACGTTTACTTTTTAGGTTAAAAATTACTCAAACAAAATATTTTTATAAATATTTTTTCTCCAAAAATTTAATAAATTAACTTTATAAAAACAGTTTATGTTCTGATTTAATTAATTAAAATTAATTTCAAAAATTAAAGTTACTTTTTCATGTAATTTTTAAATTTTCAAAATTTTAATTAAATTTCAAAAAATTAGCATATAGCTTAATCATAATAGAATAAAACTTAAATTAAGTTTTGCATTTAAGTTAATTTTTAGAGGGCATTCGTTCAGTACGTATACATGGTAGGAAAGAGGTTTATATTGATATTATAAAATATTAAATTAATTTATTAATTAAATTTAGTATAATCATAACCTATAAAGTAAATATTTTTGAAGCATAAAAAATAAATGGAATAATAATAAATAAATTTAGAGTACTCACCTTACATTTTTGATATTTAGAGTATTTTGGAAAAGAGAATTCATCCTAAAACAGGGAAAACAGAATATTTAGTTTAGTGGAAATGTAAATTTTTTTGAATTATATAGTAATTAAAATTAATTTATTTTAGAATGGCCAGATGATCCAACTTGGGAGCCTGCTCAAAACATTTAGACCTTTTTAAAGAATAATAATTAAAATAGCAAGGAGGAGGATTCGTATTCTAACTTAAAGCACAAAAAAAAATAAAAAATTGAAGAGAAAGCAAAAAGGTCTGAACAAGTAAGTAATCAAGTCTAGAAGTTAAGCGATAGCTTTCAAATTTTAGATGAATAAATTTAAACGCTTTAAAATAAATATGAGCTTTTTATTTCTGATTCAGAGATTGAATAAAAGAAATAATTTCCTAATAAAAAAAGTTTAAGAGATTCTTTTGAAAATGATTAAACTGAGGATGATAATAATATTTAAATTGAGCCAATCTATAAAATATTAGATAAATAAGAAATTGAAAATAATATTTATTATCTTATTCTCTACTATGGTAATATTTTTTATTTAATTCTTTCGTGACTTTTTTTTGTTTAAAAAATTTTAGATGAAAAAATACCCTAATGGGTGGAGAAAGAAAAGTTGATTGGCTATGAAGATGAAATTTAAGAATACGAAAGGTAGTTAATTTAAGAAGGTACTGAATTAATCTCTAACTAATTATTAGAGATCAGTAATTAATCTCTACAAAATGAAAATGTATAAATAGTAAATAGTGAAATCAAAGATGAAAATGAACCTAAAATAGTGGATAAAGAAAACTATGAAAAAGAATCTAAAAATATTAATCATAACAAAAAGCCTTATAACGAAAGTGATGAAGGTGATTTTTTAAGAGATTAAATATAAGGAATAGAAGCAAGCTTTAATTTTATTTATAGAATAAATTGGAAACCAAGAGACAATGGATACATTCCTTAAAATAAATAAGTCTAATTTGTGAAAAACATAAGAATTACACCATAGGAATTTATTGATTAGATCTTATAAAATAAATTTCTTGATTGAAAAATAAAGAATATGTTATAAAGTTAACTATTTGTAATACACTATATATAAAATATTCTCAAAATTTAACAAATTTTTTATAATAATTTTATTATTTCATCTTTTTTTTTAAAAAAACATAATTATAAACACATAAATTTACTCTTTTTTTTGAACCTTTTTCGAAGCTTATTTATTCTGATCTCTTTCAAATATTTTCAAGCTAATTTTTTAAATTAAAAAATTCATTTTATTTTTACAGAAAGCATTCTAATAATTTTTTTTACTAATTGATTATGATTTTTGAAGATTTTTGAAAATTAATTTAAGAAAAATCAATAATCTAATATAATTATAAAATTATTGAAAAGTGTTTCTCAAATTATTAAATTAAAACGATATTATAAAATGAATAACAAATATTATCAATAGTCTCATCAATAATTTGAAATCTAAGCTATATTAGATAAAAGGGCAAATCCTAAGAATGGAAAAATAGAATATTTGGTTCAATGGAAATGTAAAATAAATTTTTTAATTATAATAAAATCATTAAATATTTATTTAGAATGGCCTCTAGATTATACATGGGAGCCTAAAAAAAATATCTAGAGTTTTATTGATTAAAATGAGTTATTTGTTGATGATGAAGATCTTAGGAGACATTATAAGGAAAAGCAATATCGAAGAAAGATATTAAGAGAAGAAAGAGAAGATTAAATTGAAAAAATATGCAATAGTATAGTTAACCACAGTTAAGTTAATGCTACTAATAGTAAATAAAATGAAGATGCTTTATAAAGTAGTAATATTGATGATTTTGAAGATAACATCATTTATGAGGATAGCTTTAGTGAATCTGATTTTTAAGAAAAGTAAAAGGAATCTTAGAGTACAAACAAAAATCTGTAATATCCGACGATAAGTAATTTTTAATGTAAAATAATTAAATTATTTAAATAACATTTTATTAATTTGCTTGAAATAAATATTAAAAAAATTTTTTTTAGAAAAATATGAATTCGAATAGTAATTTGACAAAAATGAAATGAAAAAGATTTAACTTAAAAATGAGGATAGCTAGTAAAAAAGAGAAAATAGTTTTATGGATGAGGAGAAATAAATATTTTAAAATTTTTCCTCGGAAGTCCTTTTAAGTTAAAATGACATCTCCTAAAAAGCTTATTTAGTAAATGAATATTTAGTTAATTAGAATAATTTTAAAAATGAGGAATTTTCATAAGAAAATTTATTTGAAAGTAAATCTGATTCAACTGAATAAATTCAATTCTCAAATAATAATGATAGATAAAAGTAATAAAATATTACCAGCAAAATTTCAAATGAGTTTTAATCTGTAACAAGAGAAGAAGAAATAGGAGATTTCATGAAAGATCAAATTTCAAATATAGAAATGGAAATCAAATATTCATTTAAAGTGAAATGGGAAAAAAGAAGCGATGGAGTGATTCCGCTTGCCAAAACAATAGAAATTTAAAGTAAAAAGCATATTACACCTCAAGAAATGATAGATTACTTAAACTAATAGTATTAAATTAACAACTACTCAAATAGAAATACAAAATTTTAATGATTAAAAATTGTTTTATTTCTTTATTTATATTTGTAATTAAACTAATAGAGTAGACACTCTTAAAGGATTCACAATTTTAGCTTTATAATTTTAAAAATGCTTGAAGAAGCAACCTATCAAATGGTGATAAATACTAATCTTATTTATTCTCAATCTTAATGAAAATTTGTTTAATTAAAAATTTTTTTAAAAGTATATTTAGTTTTTTACAAACATTTAGATTGAGACACTAAAATTTTTGATAAAAGTTATAATTTGCATCTACAGTTAGTGAATTAATTAAATAATTAATGTAGATATTTTGCTTTAAAATTAATGTAGACACTTTTAATCTTTACCTTTTTGATCAATAATTAATATTTATATCTGACAAAAATTTTGACGATAATTGTTAATTAATCAAAAAAAAAAAATAAATAAAATCAAAATTAAGAATAAACAAACTCATATTTTGTTCAGAAAAAATTTTATAAACAATGGATTCTCATAACTTGTAATACGATATTGGAAAAATGGATTCAATTCAGTTATCAAAATAATATAGTTACAATTTTAATGACTTTTACAATCTTAATTTGTAGGTAAACTTCAATAGAAATCCTTTTGGATAGCAATCAAGTTTATCTAATATGCAAAGTGTTGGGAGATTTTAATTGTGCAAAAATACTTCTATAAATGAAAAAGGAGATATTTTCATTAAATAATAAACTAACAAGCTTACTTAGGAAAATTTTGATAAAGATTTAGATGCTATAATGCTTAACAAAAGTATTCCCGTTTCAGTATAAAAATCACTCAATGTTAACTCTGAAGAATTTGATTAAAACTTTTTAAATTTACACGAATTTAAGAATTTACCTATAGATATGACTAACTCTTAAGATATAGGATAAAGTCAATAGAAATAATTTATGGTAAATTCTTTAATGCAATAGTCTAATGCAAATAAAATTTATAACAATGACATATTTTTAGATTAGAGTGACTAGCTTAGATAACAATTTAATAATTTTAATCCTTTTAATATCTCTCAATTCTATAATGAAAGTCTAATGAAATATTCTAGTTAAAAAAGAAACATAAATTAAGATTTATTTATGCAAGTTAGTTTAATAGATAAAAAAATGGAGACTTTAAGTGAGCCTGATTAACATGTTATTTACTATGACCAAGAATCAAGCACTATTTAAAACAATTAAGAAATAAAATAATTAGATGATTAAAACAACGATAATTCATCAGATGATAACAACAATCACAATACTAGTGGATAGTATATTTAATAAAATGAAAAAGATTTAAATATTAAATATGAGTTCACAAACCAATAAGAAAATATTTTTAATTATTAAGCTCACTCTGATGAAGAATAAGTAAGTAAGAATGCTCCTAGTAAAATTAAAAAGAAAATATCAAAAAAGTCTTAGAAGTAAAACAAAGAATAAAAAAGAGTGTCAAAATGCAGATAAAGCAGACACAAGAATGTCTTTAAAAACTTTGGAGGCACTCTCATCCGCTTTGTAATATATAATTAATATTTTTAGTAAAGAGTTACAGACTTATTCTAGTAAGATGCATAGAAAAAGAAATTATTCCAAGATTGGTTATAATGCAGCATAAAGCTTGAAAGAAAAAAAGACTTCTAAGTTGCCTGGACAACCTTTAAAACTGATTCAGAAACCATCAGAGAATACAAAGAAATTTTGAGAGAATTAAGCAGAGACTTCTTTGAAAACTTTTCATTTGTGTATTTGATGAATTCAAGGAAAATAAGTGATTTAGAGATACATCTTAGATCTATTCATACATATTTAGCAGGAATTAATAATCCTGACTCTTTAGAAAGATTTAAACCAATATGAAAGAATCAATATTTCTTAATTGATTTTATTTAAATTTATTTAATTTATTTTCAAAAATAATTATACTAATCTGCCTACCTATAAATGTAAACAATTTTCATGTTAATATCACTTTATACCATTAAGTATTGCAATTTAATTCTTAATTAATTAAAAATACAAAACTAATTATTATTAATTTAATATACCATTTATATTACTTTAAAATATCAAACTTTATCTCTTATTTTTGTAAATTATTTAGACACTATTATTATATTTTATCTAAAGCCACTTATGCCAATTAAGGCATTTACTTGTGCATTTTTATATTATAATTTAATCGTTAAAAGAGTTTAATATTGTTTCATTTTTTCCATAAAAATTTTTTTAAAAAATTAAATTTTATAGTACTTCTTTCACATAGGCCATTAATAAATACCTAGATCAATATCCTATCTGTATTATTTATGTTTGCATATTGGAAACGTTTGAAATATTAAATTTTAATTAGATTTAAATTCTCCATTTATTTTTTATGCAAATTTTGTGGCTTGCTTTCTCTTATTTAGAATCATTTAAAATACCAAAAATCCTCTAATGGAAATATTTTTTTTTTGATTTAAAAGCAAGCATTTATTTTTTGAAATATCTATCACATTTTTGTAAATTATATTTTCTTAGACACTTTAACTTAATTTCTTCTGTTCAAAAATATTATAAAATTACAATATATTCTTATTCATTATTTTCTTCTTTTCCTAAGCTTTAAACTCTAAAAGGCATAAAAAGAAGAGAATAAAATTGTTTATTTTTTCTTCAACTAAAAAAAATATTAGGTACTAACAATTTTTACTTATAATTTCTTAGCTAGACACTTTAAAAACGAAATTTTAGCGCTTAAATAGATCCCTAATGATATATCAATTTTAATTATTTTATTAATTAGTTTTTATATTACCAAAATTTTATAGCCTTCTATTATTCAAGAAAAGAATAAATAGATTTAGTGAAATAGTTATAAAGAATAAATAGATTTAAAATAATATTAAAATACTAATTTATTACTAGCTAAATGAATTATATTAATTACAATGACTTAGGTAGAGTAGACTCTGCTACATTTGGAAACTTAGCTTCTTAAAGCATCAAATTTGATCAGTTTGCGCTAAATATGACATTCAGTATGGGTCGTAATAATAGCAGATTTTATGATTTAAATAGATAGCCAACAAACATGTCTTAAGTAAGTGTAGGTGGATTTAAAATTAAAAAAGATACAGCAATTAACTAGAATGGTGACATCATTGTCTCTCAATACTTTGATTTACCAAAGCATGAAGATTTTGAAGAATTAGATAATGTTATGTTCAATAATACAAATAGCATAAATGTAAGTAAGTAGTTAACCAGTAATATATAGGGAAGTTTTCTTGATGACAATAAAAATTAGAATAATTTAATGAATCCAAATGATCTTAATCTTCCTATAGATATGACATGTTCTTTTGAAATGGATAACAATTCTAAATAAAACTTCAAAAATCAATTAATGTCAAAATCGATCAATAGAAGAATGTATGATGATATTCTCTTAGATTAGAGTTCCTCAGTCAGATAATAAATGAATAATTTAGTTTCAGTTAATTTAACTTAATTTTAGAATGAAAATATGATGAAACACTCAAATGCCAACTATAAGTAAATTCTACCAATTAGCCTAATTGATAGGAGAATAGAAACTTATAGTGAGCCTGATTTAGAAGTTAAGCATTATGATTTTTTCGATTTACTTGAAGATAACAAAAAGTATTAAAAAGATACTCATCATCTTAATAATAATTCGAATTTTTCAAGTAATGTTAAAATGGAGCTTAATGATAAGAACACAAGCAGTAATAGCAATCTTAATAGTGATTATATTTGCAACAACAGTAATAACAATAACAATAATAATAATGCCACTAATAATAACAATAATGCTGTCCCTTAGAGTATGAAAGAAAGTTAAAACTAAGGTTTGACAATTGAACCATTCTTGTACAAAGACAATACCTTCTAAGATTATTAATACCCTCACTCCGATGATGAATATCCTGCTAAAAAAAGTCCTCCGAAAGTAAAACCTGCAGTCACTTCATAGCAATAAAAAAAAGCATAAAAAGGTTCATAATACAGACAAAGTAGACACAAGAATGTGTTCAAAAATTTTGGAGGTACCCTTGTACGTTTTATAATCTATAACCAATACTTTTAGGATAGAGTTATCCAAGAGCTTAACAAAGATGCTTAAAAGCAAAAAGGTTTTTAAGACTGGTTATAATCAGATATAAAGTTAGAGCGTAAGAAAGATTTTTAAATTGCTTGGACTACCTTTAAAAGTGACCCTGAAAATATAAGGGAATACAAAGCTCTTTTGAGAGAACTTAGTAGAGATTTCTTTGAAAACTTTTCATTTATTTATTTGATTAACTCTAAAAAGATAAGCGATATGGAAATCCATCTTAGATCTATCCATACTTATCTTGCTGCAATTAATAACCCTGATTCATTGGAAAGATTCAAGCCTGTTTGAGATATTATCAAAATTATTGTATAAAATTTAAATTAATTTGTTGTTTATTCCTTAAAACTTTAAAAAAGTTTTTGTTTTTATCTTAATTTATTTAATTATTATGTTATCATAATATAGATTTTCTAAAATTATTATCTTCAAAAATAAAACAATCATCTAAAAAAATATATTTTAAGTAATTTAAATAAAAAACAAAAAAATTTTTTTGAAAAATAAAACTATTTAAATCATGATAAAATATAAATATACTACTTTCATATTTCACCTATCTGAATCTAAATAAATTCAATTAAATTTACTAACAAATAATCAAGACATTCATTTAATCATTTCTCAGTTTATTGTAAAATTTTTATTGATTCAAAAATTGTTCAAATGAATATTCATGTAAAAGTTTAAAATGCTAGAAAATATCTAATTTAAAAATTCTTTCTAGCTCACTTGAATTAAAAAGTATTAAAATAGATAAAGATATTCTTATCAAATAAATATACACTTATGTTTAAAATATTATAACCAAAGCATATTCCAAATAATTAAAAATATCTTATTAATATTTTATATTCCTTCATTTATAACTGAAAAGTATTAATTAAAATACGCTTTAATATGTAAATTGCTTTCAAATTTTTTAAATAAAACTTTTATCATTTCTCTTTATCATAGCAATGAATAAATTAAGTAAGTTAGCTCTTTTTGTGTTAACTATTCCTTCAGCATTTATTAATAAATTAAATTGCTGTTGATGAATTATAAATTGTTGATATCATAGCCACTATTAAATTAATAATTACTAGAATTTAATTTAGATTACTGGCTATTGATCTAAATGTACATTATTTTGTAATAGTTTGATTAGAAATAGAGTACTAGTATAGAAAAATATATGACTTTATGTAAATATAGTTATCCATCGTAAATATAAGTAGCTATTAGAATTTTTTATAAATTAGAGATTAAACTTTATATTAAAATTAATCACCATAATTTATTTATTTAGAAAATAAATTTAGGTGAAATTGATTGGCCTTGATTAAAATAATTTTGTTAACTTATTTATCAGGGCATTTATTTATTCATATATTTAATTTATTTGAAATATTTTGTTGTGTTTTTTATTTGTTTTTAGTTGTGTTTTTTAAAAAAAAGATTGTTTTTTGGAATTATTTAATAAAGATATTAACAAAATTTCATTTTCCAAGTACGCCTTTTTTGTTTATGAATTGATAAAAAAAGCCTGGAAAATAGAAAAAGCTATACTTTTATTTAATTTGTTTAATTATGAATTTTAGAATAAGTATTGCCTATAGTAATATTTGTACATTAAGAGATATATATACTTACATAGATTATTTAACTTTAATTAAATATCAATCTGAGAATTTTAAAAGAAACTAATATATTAGGAATTATTAATTAGTAGAAATCAAAATTTTTAAAAAAATGTTTGGAAAACAGCTCAATTTAAAGTTAAAACCTAACGAAACATAGAAATAAATATTTTAGTAGCATTTAAATAGTAATAACTAATTACCTGTATAAAACAACTTATAAAATAAAAGTGATGATAACTCTTTTTAGGCGCGCATTTTAGGTATATCAATCAATACTAATAACTTTCAATATAAGGACCATTAGGAAACCATTAATTAAGGCAACGTAGGCTCATTTTAGATGATTAAATCTAATTATTTGGATGAAAATGGTGATATTTATATTAACTAAAATGCTTAAAATTAAAACACACCTTTTTCTTTTCTTTACAGTATTTGTAATATGATAGATTCATAGAAAAGTTGTTAAAGTAATATTTAGTAAGAATTTTTAAAAAGTAGCATAACGAATGGTCTTAAAATCCCTAAATTCCTTAATTAAGGAGGGGAAATGAATAAAAGCATAGTGCTGTATGATGATCTTCAGGATCAAGCACAATTCTCTGAGTAGAATTAGCAATAATAGTTGAATAATTTTAAGATTAATTAGCTTGAAAACAAATCTTTAATAAAAAATAATACACCATAAATAAATTAACCTTAGCAACTTGCGAGGTCTATATTTTATAAAGACAAAAATAATATTCCAAGATACTTAGACTATTCAAAGTGCATTTAGAATTCCTAGCTTTAAGGTCAAATAATAGGTTTGAATAGTTTTTGTTTAATTGATTAATAGATAAAGCCAAGTTTTGATGCTCAAAGCGATGATGAAATAAAGGATGACACACAATCAGAAAAAGAATTTATTAATGAAAACTACGCTAAAAGTGCTCATGAATTAGATGAAAATAATAACTATGTAATAAATAATCTAAATACTTACTAGCCAAAATAAATTGCAAACAATATAAATTTCTAATTTAAATAATAAACTAAAAATAATGTTTTCTAAAAGCAAGTAAATAACTAGTCTTATACCAATGAAATGAGCAGCGATCCTGATGGCGGTACAAGTGATGCTAAAAACTTAAGTTCAAACTTAAACAGTAATTTTTAAGATTCTCCCAGTAATAGCTATACAAAAAAAGTCAACTTAGTCAACAAAACAATAAAACAAAAAAGACAAAAAAAAGATTAAGAGAATAAGTATAGGTAAAGTAAACACAAAAATGTATTTAAAAATTTTGGCTGCACACTAATCAGATTCATAATGTACAATCCTCATTTTTAGGATAGGCTTAGCAAAGAAATGTTAAAAGGAGACGAATAACTTAAAAAAGATTTTTAAGACTGGCTGCAATTCGAAGCAAAATTAGACAACAAAACTACCTTCATAAAAGGTTTTACAACTTTTAAATAAGAATCCGATAAAATAAAGCAATTCAAATAGATATTAAGAGAGCTTGCCTAAGACTTTTATGAAAATTTTAGTTTAATTTATTTAATGAACTCAAGCAAAATATCTAATTTCGAAATTCATCTCAGGTCGATTTATACGTTTTTAGCATCTTTAAATGAACCCTAAAATCTTGAAAAGTTTAAGCCTGTTCATTTTGAAGATTTAAGATGATAAAAAATAAATTAATTTTTATTTTGTTATTTTTTTTATAATATTTTTATTAAATTCTAATTAAATCAAGAATTAATTTTATTAAAATCTAACTTTCTAAATTAATTTCTAATTGATATCTCTTTTAAATATTATAATTTACATTTCATTTTTTTATATTTTTTCATATTTATTATTTGATTTGTTATTCAAATTAAAAAACTATTTTCTTGCTTTTTCATTTTAATTTAACTATCAGATATTTCTTGAATGCAGTGGATCATAATTACGAAAAATTTAAACAATAAATATTTTTTATAAATAAACTCATTTAGAATAGCCAAGATAGAAATTTTAAATCAATTAAAATAAATTTACAAAAAGAAAAAAATAAATTAAATTTTAAATTTTTTTCTAAAGTATTTTTATTAAATTAAAAAAAATAAATAAAGATAAAACGATTTATTATTTAATAATCTCAAACAAAAATGTAAGCAAATGATAAAAACCTTAAAATAATCAATAAATTTAGAAATTATAGAAATATAAAATTCAATAAAAATATAAATTCTACAAAAAATTTTATAAAATTTAAGAAATGGAACTATTTCAAAATGTTATTTTATTTATTTTTATTATTTTATTCAACAAGATCACAGAATCATAGGAGGAATTTGAGTTTTGCTTTCATTTTTTTAATTTACTTATCCTTCATCATATTTCACTTTGTGAGAAACAAGGTAATTCTTTGTAGGATTGAGTTTGTCTTATTCTTCTTCACTATCAAGTTCTACGAAATCTTTTCTAACTTAGAAAGGAGATTTAACATTTACAATTTTTTGCTTTTTCTAAGGAGACAAATTTTAAGTTTACTATAAGCCAGCTTCGTTTCCTTAGGGTTGATTTCCTAAATCAAGAGTCCTATTATTAGAAGTTTGCAGTGTTTCCAAAATTTCTTTGTCAATCTTCAAATTTTTCTCATTATCCTCTTAAGGCAGATAGAGGTCTCCGAACTGATTGAAATTTAAGTTATGGATTTAATTTTCAATCAACTGTTAGTCGAATCCTTTTTGGATGATTTAAATGTTTTTATAAAGATCCAAAAAGAAATTCTACTGTAAGAACAAACCTTCAGTAATGAATGCATTTTCAAGTTAAGGTTAATTAATAATACCATCTAATTTTATTTTATCTAAAAGAGTAATAAAGCATGCTAGGACTGCATTTTCGAATCCATCCATTAAATTCATACCAAATTCAAATACTACAATATCTAAAATTTTAGTGAAGTTGAAACTCTAGAAAGTGTTCTAGAAGAAATTTGTACTTTATTTAAACCACTAATACTTAACACAATCTTGCAATTAATTCTGTTAAATCATTAGCTTTGAATGAGGGTTTAACATAGTTTCATAAGCAACTATACCAGTAGCTATTCTTTTTTTCATTGCTTATAATCCCTATTCATTCTCCATGACTACCAACTATTTAAAGTAAAGATTGTAGAAGGCAACAGAAAACCAAAATATTTCTGCTCTGATAATTTTTTCTTTTTCTCTTTATTCATCCATAGTAAAGTCATTTTAATCTATCTTTTTCAAACTCATTTAAATTTTCTACTTTTGCTTATCTTAAGAGAAGAAACCTGCATGCAAATTATCTTCCGTTTTCATGAAAGTAGGATATAAACAAACGTAAATTCTTTAAATAAATCTATACAAATTGTATCTTAATCTATTTTCATAGGTTAAATCTACTATTCTGTGGTACTTTAAATAGCTAGTAAATGCACAAAGAATTTCCTCTAAATTATCAGAGTGCTACTTTCCCATAATTTCATATTCATCCTAATTAATGAAGGACCTGGAGCATTCTACTTCTGGCAATTGTTAATAGTGCAAATATCTCTTTACTAAATCATCAGAATCGCTTGCCTTGTAGCCATCAGATATGCTTTACTTTTATAAAATATTGTTTTAAATTTAATATTTTAATTAAAAAATAAGATTACAATATCATCTTAAATTATATTATTTATTTAAAGGAAATTGGACCAATAGAGGCATCTAAATCTGCTTGGAACACCATAAATAAAAAGTCTTTTGAGATCTTCATAGCTGATCTATGTTTTAGTTTTCTAAATTTCTTTAATAATTTTATGGATGTATTTCGAATCAGGCTAGCCTATCTTTTCAAGTAGTTCTTGTTGATGATCTTCCTGTTGCAAGACCTGTATAAAAAAAATTTATATAACACTAATTAAATTTAATATTTTTTATCAAACTTACGGATTTAGCATAAGCTTAAGTCAAGTACATAGATACTGATTCATAAAATATTTTTCTGAAATCCTTATAAATTAGAGCTAAATAAACCATAAAATTAAATTATTTTTTTTCCTTCATATTAAAAATATTTACGATCTGATATGTCCTAAGGGTATTCAACTTGGTCTTTCTAAGGAATAGAATCAATCAAAAATTGTAAAAGCTTGACAGAGCTGCTTGAACCAAGGCCTTCATCTATTAACTTTTCCAAAAAGTAAATCCAAGAAGACCTGATTAGTGAAAGATTTTTAAGGCCAATTAAATAAATAGGATCAATCATTTCGAATTGATCTTAACCAAATATATCTAAGAAACCATCAAAAGAGGAGTGAGGTTGACTTTTGATTGTTGGTGTCCTAAATATATTAGCTTTCAGCAATATTTTTGAATTGTAGTTTTTAATTGATTCTAAAGAAAAGTTCAACCAAATCTATTTAGCTTTCATTAATATAAATGTGTAAGATAAAAATAATTTTTAATATTAAGTATTTTACTGGTTGTTTAAGCACTTATTAAATCAGAAACAGTAACATAAGTAATATATTACTTTTATCTATTCATTTCATCATAGAGACTGATTTTTAAAGTATCTTTTTCACACTAGGCTAAATCACCGAATTTTATTGTATCATCTTGCAATTACTTATTTTAAAATTTATTTCTTAATTTAAATAACTAATGAATTTGTTCAGTTTAAATTGCTCAAAAAAAAAAGAGAGTGATTTTGATTATTTTTATTTTAGTGATTATTAGTTTAATTTCTTCACAAGCCATTTATAAAAACGTTATTTTTCGCTATTAAGCTTGTTTTTTTTAATTTTTGGTAAATTTTTTAGTTTTAAATGAGTTTTTTTGCTCCTACTTGTGTGAGATAAAAAAAATGTTTTAATAATTAATATTTTACCTAACTGGTGGTTTAGAATCCATCGTAAGGTTAAAGATTCCATAGATAGCTATTGTCACTCATTCTTGAATGCATTTTAGCAGTGAAAACCATTTAAAATAGTTCGTCTTATTCAGGTTGTTATTAAAACTCTTTGCCATTTATTTTTCTGACTAACTCTGAAGGAGCAGCTTATTATCCATGATTTACAAGATATGCTGTTTCATTACGATTTTCATATTAATCGTATTTTACTATATTTTTATTTACGATGTAGTAAACATCAAGTATTGGTCTTACCATTCTTAAGGTTTAGGGTAAAACTAGTTGGCTGAATTGTAAATATAATTTCTTGTCGTTTTTAGTTCTTTTTACTTTCTCAGCTTTTTCGGCTTGTTATTCTTCTATTTATCTTTATCTAGCAGAGTAAATAGCTCTGTTCATAGCAATTTTTAATTCACGGCTATCAACCTTTTTTAAAACCTCACTAGACCTTAATATATTCAATTTTCTCTCTTTTTCTTGATTCCTCAGCTTTAATTATTCTTTTAACTAAGTGTCTTTTTCAGCTTTATCAGCTAATTAGGCTTCTTGCTTCCATTTCTAAATTACTTCAGATATGCATTTCTTATCAAAACCTTTAAAAATATTTTCAAAGGTTTTTTTCTATTGACTTTTATTTTTTTCTTCCTAAGCTTTTAAATATTCTGCATACTACTTAATGTTCTATCTAAATTTATTAGCTAAGAAGAACTTGAATCTAGGAGCAACATATTGCTTTAATGGAGCAAAGCTCTTAATGACTTTATTTTAAATTACATAGGATTAAATCTTATCACTTATAGTCTTATTTTCGCATAATATATATATTAATCTAGGTTTATCAGTTCCTTCCTTTAAAACACTTGCAACAAGAACATGCTTATTTGCATGCTTTCCCTTAAATTTGTTCTATAATAATTCGTTATTTGAAATACAAATATGTTAGCAAAATTAGATAATACACGAGTGGTAAATAAATAAATCAATCAATTAATAAATAAATAAATAAATTTACTTCTCCCTTTTCAAGCTTTGAAATCCTTCCTAGGTCTTTCTCGATAGGCTTATTGCCTGATTCTTCTATTGATTTAAAAAAAATTAATAAATTAATTTTATTTGCTTGTTAACTTTAACCTACTTATTTAGATTAAATTTGTTTTTCTAAATAAAACTGGTCTCTCTAACGTCTTTCCACCAATTTTACCTTATTATCAAAAAAGTTTTATAAATGTATTATTAATTAACAGAGCAAATTTATTTTTTACCTATCTTCAAAATATAAAAGTTTTCTCCACCAGCCTTTTCTTCTTCAAGGATGTATTTCTTTTTCTCTTCTTCTCTTCTCTCGATTATTTGCACTGGTTCTATTGTTTTACTTGCAGTAGGATTCTTTTACTATAGTAAAAATTATTAATAAGTAGTTTATATTATATATATCCATTCTTACAACACTAAAAGCACCATTGATTAACTTAATATACTCATCATCCTTGGTACCCTTTAACCATGCATCTTATATTTCTTTATTTGCCTTATTAGCGCTCATCAACCTTTTGTTTTGATTTCTTTTTACTTTGAATTTCTTAAAATCCTCTGAAAAAAATAAGAAATATTTTTATTAATTTAATTTTTTTGTGTCAGTTCAATTATATAGAATCTTTCTTGATATAATGATAATAAAATAATCATTAATAAGTTGAAGTAAGATATCATTTATTTATTTATTAATTAATTAATTTTTTATTTAATAAGATTTTTTTTGACTTTTACTCATCAAAATAATACAAATTTTTTAAAAAAGAAGACTTTCCCTTTCTGTAAAACAACTACCAATAATTATTCAAACAAATATAAAATTAGCATAAAACTATAATAAAATTAATAACCCAACAAAAAAAATTTATTGAATCATTTTTTAATATAATTAATCATTAAATTCACTCTTATTTTTTGCATTCATCATCAATTATCTAATTATCTGATTTGAAATAATTAGTTCCTGACTTTAATTATTAAAATTCAATCTTTATGAGCAAATAAAAGACCTAAATACTCCTATCTGTTTATTTCAGGAATAGAGTTTTAAATTTTTGAGCTCCAAGTCTTACAATTTTCAAACCCATTTTTCATTTAAGCATAATTATCCAAAATCTATTTTAATCCCTCCTTATTGTTATGATAAAAGAATTAATTGTTGTTAAAAACTTATTCGTGTATTGGTTTTCCTGCTAACACTACAAGTTTAGCTCCTTAATTTCCAGATTTTAAGTTTACGGTATTTTCTTATTACACTTCAAAAGAAGCAGCTTAATACTATTATATGTTTACTTAGTTTTGACCTGCTGTTGCTTCACCTTCATATAAGTATACTAGTCCTTGGTAATGCTCAGGGACTGTCTATTCGAAGTAGTAATTTTTAGGGAGATGTATGTCAAGATAAAAAATAGGAGTGCAAGTTTATACTGGACCTGTAACTCCGTATGAATTTCCAGCAATAACTTTTACTAAAGCATCTTTAACATTAAAATACTGTGCTTTGTCAGAGTTAAACTCTTTATAGTAAGGATCTCTATTTTTATTTTTTTCGTCTAAATTAACAAAAACTTAGAACCCAACTGTTTCTTCTTCAAACGATCCTGGCATTTCTGCATGAACAATCCCTTTTCCAGCCATCATCTATTGTATTTCTCCTGGTTTTAAGGTTCCTTTGTTTCCTGTAAAATCTTCATGAAGGATAGTACCCTAAAGCATATAAGTAACGGCCTCCATTCCATAATGAGGATGATCAGGTAATCCCAAAGGTCTCTTCATATGAAACTAGTCAAATAATATAAATGGATCTAATACTTTAACGGCTTTTTAATCACCAATTAATCTAAATATTCTAGCACCAACACCTTCAGCTACATTATTAGGTATAACCAAATTAGAAGAGAGAGTTTTAAATAACCTCTTAGCCATTTTATGTATACTTTTTCTATTTTTGAATTTTTGAATTTTTATCAAGTTTATCTTTTTAAATTATTTATTTTTTAATTTATGAAAAGTGAAAACTATCTATTAAAAATATTGAGTACAAAGTGCTTGTAAGTTGTTTTGCAGCAATATAAAATAATAATTTTGAAATTACTGGTTAAAAAAGCTAATTAATTAAACTCATTAATTAATAGCTTGATTTAGTATATTCTCTCTTACCATATGTTTGAGTACTCTGCTATCAACTTAGTGAAAAAACTTTATATCAACTAAATAAAACTTAAATTCTAAGTACTTTTTTTCTCTATTCTTTTTATAGTACTAAATTAGCTTAAAATTTTTAAAGAACTATTCACAAAATCTTAGAAGTAATGAATTATGATTTTAAATATTCTCTTAAAATAATTCTATTTAACATTCTTATTTCATAGCAAGTAATAATTTTAACTAACTATAATTTTAAAGAATTTTCAATCATTCAAATAATTAAAAAAACTAAAGAAAAATAAGAAAATTAAAAAATAAACAATAATTAATAATTAATTATTTATCAATTTATGTTCATTTAAATTTTATTTTCTTTTATTAAAATCATCTTAAAAATAAAATAAAAAATAATTAATTAGATTTTTGACTTGCTTTTATACATATATAAATAAATTTATTTTTATCTTTTATTAAAAATGAGTGTGATATGAATCTGAGACAAAACTTTTAAAACTAAAATAAAATTTTTCCAAAATTAGTAAATAAAAGTCTTTTATAAATTTAAAATATTTTTTTTGCCATAAATAAACACGATTAATTTGTTATTTTAACCAATAAAATATTTGCTAGAAGATTTTCTAATTTAATTATTGTTTGTTTATCATATTAAACCTACTAAGGTTTTTCTTTTTTTCAAAAATTAAGCTCATAATTATAAATTAAGTTCTAAATATTTGAGATTATTTTTTGATTTCATTAGAAAAGTTAATAAGTTTTCATTAGATATTTTAATATAAATATCTAAATATTAATTTATAAAAATCAATTATAAACATTAATAAAAAAATATTTTCAATTTTAAGGTAGTTTATTTTATGATCCTACACTGGGTCTGTGTCTTGCATTCATCTAATTTACAAATTAAAAACATTAAAATTTCAGTAAAGATAATTAAAAATACATTTAAATTATCATATTCCAACTAGCTTAGCTACTAATTTTGCATTTAAGATCCTATATTAGTTAAGAAAATAAAAAATGTTATTTAAACCAAATTTTAAATAAAATTACTCTTCTCGTTTTCAAGAGCAGTAGCCTTAATAAATTTAGATATTTCTTTTATCTTCATTGTAGTAACTTTTAAATTCTAATTTATAAACAATGTAAAAATGGTATTAATAAAAAAATTAAACTCTTTAAATAAATATTTTTCAAAATAATTTTTAGAATTTGTTGCAAAAAAAAAAAATAAATATTTTGAAAAAAATAATCATACATTTTATTTAGAAAAAACTTGTAAAAAATTTACAATCTTTGAAAGATTTAATTTTCAAAAATAAAATGATGAATTGGTTAATTATATATTCTTTAAAAATAAGGCAAAAATAATTTTTTACTTTTTCTCTTTCTTTAAGAATTAATAACTTTTTATCTGCTTAATTTTATTACTATTTTCTTTCTCTTTCTAATGCCTTCATTTTCTCTACGAAAAGAGTTTCTAATTCTTTTTTTTCCTTTTCCATTTCATTGACTCTTTCTTACAAAATTTACAATCCCTCCTCAGATACCTAAAAAAGAATAAAATTATTTTGCATTTGATTTATAAATTAGATTTACATCTTCATCAGGATCAGGTTCTTTTTCATTTTACGTAGGTTTCTTTCTCTGCTACTCTTTGATTTTCATATTTACTGTTCTAATTTTTTCAGTTCTTACTTTTAATTCATCTATGTATTTTTTCAATTCTCTATCTTTTTACTAGAGTTCATCTTGTAACTTTTGATTCTCTTCTCTTACATTATAGTATTACTTTCTAACTACTTCAAGCTAATTTATAGGCATTGACAAATTAAATTAGCCAAGATAAATAAAATTTTTACTTAGTCTTTATATTCTTATCTTTCGTATTCCATTTTTGCCTTTTTTTGTTCTTCTTATATTCTTTTTAATCCCTATTTTTCTGAAAGTATTTCTTCCAACTATTTTTTAAGTCTCTTAACCTCATTTTCTTTTTCTGTAATCCTTTTGTATATTATAAATAAATAAATAAATTTGCAACATACCATAACATAAGTTATAAAAACCTAATAAAGTAATATACCTGTTCATATCAAAATTAAAATCTAATTAACGCTTCTTTTACTGAATAACTATCCTATTTTGTGAAATAATTTCTTGTTGCTTTTATAATTCTTTTTTCTTTTATTTTATCTATTCATTATCAGCATTTCTATTTTATTAATTGTATTTCTATTGCCTTTATTCTTTTTCTTTTTCAATAATTTGATCAAGCATCGTTGCCATTTCCTTTAATTACTCTCTCAAATTTTGATTTTGTTTTATTTACTGATCTATCTAAATCTACCTTTGATCAAAGGAATTATTGGAAACAGGTTTAGAATTATTATCTCCTCCTTTAGAGCGATTTCTCTCTTATTATTGTTAACTAAAGCTATTATTTTCAAATTTTTCATTTCTTTAATTGTTTCTGTTTGTATTCAAATCATCTAAAATGTTATTGTTATTTTTATCAGCATGAACCCTAATTTGGATAGAAATTAAATTTAATAGTAAATTAGTTAATATAAATATTTTACCTCTCTGATTGATCATTTATTTAAGAAGATTTATCTAATTATTCATAATTTTAACTAAATGGTGTTTAATCAACAAAACTATCAGTTTGATATCTTTATTAAATTTCAATTTAATTATTTTATTTTTGATCATTGTGGTTTATCTTTTAATCTTGTTTAGGGTTAGCTTGATGAACATTTTACTATTCTTAATCATGCTGCTATTCATATCTTTAATTAGGAATATGTTTAGTTTGTTGATCTTCTTTTTATTAAATATGTTTTTATGATGGAGGTCTATCTTTTTAAAAATAGTTAGATGATCTAATTAAAATTATCAATAAACTTACTTTAACTATTTTGTACTTTATCATTATGATAGCTATCATTAAAAGTATCACTGTGATTCATTTTAATTTAACTTATATAAATGAATGATTATATATTAGCTATTCTTTTATATTTTAGAATTAATTACTCTTAAGCAATTAAAAAAAATAACCAAATTGATAAAATTTGTGAAAAATTAATAATTAGATATTAATCATTAAATCCTTGTTTATACATTACATAACTAATTATGCTGTTACGGAAAATTAAATTAGATAAAAATAAAAATAATTTATAAAAAGGATTTTTTTAATTTTATATTAAGTATTTGACTGTAATCATTAAATCTTATTTATAAATTATTTTTAATTTATATCCAAATAAATTGGCCTTTATAAATAACTGATTGTTAAATTTATATTTTTAAAATAATCATAAATACCTATAAAATATTATTGTTTATGTCATTATTAATGATTTAATTTAAAAGGTTTAACAAAAACACTCAAAATGAAAATGATTTTGAAAATAAATATTTTAAATCAGTTTAATGTTAACTCAAAATATAAATTATTAGAATTTGAATTAACTTTAAAGCATCGAAGTTATTTTTTTGAATAAGTTTAATCACTAATATATATTAATTAATTAATTCTATAAAAAATATTTTATGATAATAATTTCATTTATAAAATACTAATGATGATTTATATCTACTATGAATTAAATTCTAAAACAAAGATTCAAAGGAATTTAGCATGAAGATTATAATAATTTTTCGAAGATCTATTTATTTGTCCACAATTAAAGAAATAATAAGATTTTTCTTAAAAAAAAATTTGATTAAATATATTAAATCAAAATCTCAAAGCTAGATTTAAAGTAAGTAGATCATAGTAAATTAGAAATGTCATCTGTTTGGAATTTACTTAATCCAATTAGAAATGGTGCCACAGGCTTAAAATTATTGAGCTCTGGTCGTGAATTATTCGGAACCGTTATATAGCACGGAAAGATGGATAAGACTGTCACAGTAATTGGATAATTTTACAAATAGGAGATAGATATATCAAATTTTTCTTCTGATAATCATAATTGTTTGGATTATTTCATAAATGTCATTTATAAATAAAGCGAATTTAAAAAAAACAGTTTCCAAAATTATTATAATTTAAATATTACAGTTCAAGTATTTTGATGAATTGCTTAATAGCACACTATTTTGATTTGCGTTCAATTATTTGAATTTTAATTTGCATTTTTAATTATTAGGTTAAGGTTGATTATAGATATTGGTATCCTAAAACAAAAGAATTTAAATCTAAAATTAGTAAATATCAAGTTCATGATGCAGAAAACTTTTGCGTTACTGGAGATAAGGTTGTCATCAAGTCAATGTTGCCTATTTCAACAATGAAACACTATTATGTTAGAAATATAGTTAAGCCATTCCCTAGAGATACTTATTATAAAGAAGGTCAAGAAAAGAAGGAAATGAGTGAACAACTTAAAAAGGAATATTAGAGACTTTATCAAGAATTTTATGAAAGAGAATAACAAAGAACTGAAATTAAGAATAAAAAGGACGAAGTTACTTTAAAATCTGCCCTTAAAGCAAAGGCTTTAACTCGTGCTATGGCAAACTTAAGAAAAGTTGAATCAACGTAAAAGAAGAAAGAAAAGATGAGATCTAAATCAGAATCTAGAAGAGAGCAAAAGTCATTATCTGAAGCTATTGACACTAAGCTTTCTAAAGAAATTTGAAGTTATTAGATAATTGTGCAAAAAAATATTTTTTTTCATATAACAGCGAATTTAAATGTAGCTGCTCTAAATGTTATCAACCAACTAACTACTATTATAAACTATTTGAAAAGCTTTAGTTTGTTTGAGCCATATTTGCATAAATAAAAAATATGAAGTTGTTGTTGCTATATTTGAAGAGATTTAAATTAGATTATTTCATTAATTTATAATTAACGTATTATTTAAATAATTATCATATGTTGATAAAAGATATTAATAAATAATTACATACACAAGACAGACATAATCGTTTTAGTTTTCTCAGTTAGTTTAAAAATTATTCCACATCTTAGTTTACTTTTCATGTTTTATATCACTTTTTTATCATTTTTATCAATTTGTTAAAATAATATTTAAAATTGTATTTTAATCAAATGTTTTAACATTTTTTATCAAGAAAATCCTTTCAAAAATGTATTTTTTAGAGAGAAATTATTTTTTTAATCAAATCAGTTTAAATATTAACTGAAAAAATTTCCAAATTATATTTTAGATTTAAAAGATAAAATAAATTTCTAATTGTTTAATTTACAAAATTTGTATTTATAATTGTGGATTAAAGATATCCTTTTATAAAAAGGAAGGCAATATAATTTTTTACAAAATAAAACAGACCTTTTGATTTCTGGATTAGTAGTCTTTTATGAAAGAAAAATTTTTAGAAGGAGAGTTTATTTCAATTAATAAATGATGATAATTATTGGTTAAGTGATTTGACTGCAGAGCTGAAATATAATGGTAGTAATTAATTATTAGCTTTTATGTAATATTTGTGTCTAATTTATTACCAAATTAGCCCTTCAACAGAAATTATAAATGTATGCTGGTTGCATTAATATAGGTTTTACAGTTTTTATTGAAAAAATTTATAAATACTAAATTGATTTATTAGTTTTAAAAGACATATATTTGAGAATTATAAAATGAATGAAAGATAGATAGATGAGATGAATGATGTGTGAGAAATTGGTAAGTTGATTGATAATCAAATATGTAAAAATAAACACTGTGAATAAATACTGATCTTTTAGATAGATACTCTTTATGCACATTTTGTTATTTTGAAAACATGTATTGATTTATTGGATTTATCCTCTTTTCATCTTAAGTTACTTCACTTAGACTTTAAGGCATCAGCTCTACCAGCAGCCAAAGATTCTTCGAGGTCACCCTTCATGTAGAAACAGGATTCAGGATATTCATCACCAGCACCTTCCAAGAGAGCTTTTGAGATTTAAAAAAATGATTGAAGTTTGATTGATAAAAAAGAAATTAATTAATTATTTACCCTTGAAAGAAGCAATATTTTATTTAAGATTAACGAATCTACCGGGAATACCAGAGAAAACTTCAGACATGAAGAAAGGTTGAGAAAGGAACTTTTGGACCTTTCTAGCTCTGGCGACGACGAGCTTATCTTCTTCAGAAAGATCATCAACACCCAAAATGGCAATAATATCTTGAAGTGACTTGTAATCTTGGAGTAACTTTTAGACACCTCTTGCAACATTGTAATGTTCTTCACCAATAGTGATGGGGTCCAACATTCTGGAGGTAGAATCCAAAGGATCGACGGCAGGATAGATACCTAATTCGGTCAAACCTCTGTTAAGCACAGTAGTAGCATCCAAGTGAGCGAAAGTAGTAGCGGGAGCAGGATCGGTCAAATCATCAGCAGGTACGTAAATAGCTTGGACGGAAGTAATGGAACCCTTTTGGGTGGTGGTAATTCTTTCTTATAAAGCACCCAAATCGGTAGCGAGGGTAGGTTGATAACCGACAGCAGAAGGAATACGACCCAACAAGGCAGACACTTCAGAACAGGCTTGGGTGAATCTGAAGATATTGTCGACGAAAAGCAAGACATCCTTACCTTCTTCATCTCTGAAATATTCAGCGACAGTGAGACCAGTCAAACCGACTCTAGCTCTGGCACCTGGGGGTTCGTTCATTTAACCGAAGATGAGGGCACATCTGGATTCACCTTCCTTAACACTGATGACCTTAGATTCCATCATTTCGTGATAGAGATCGTTACCTTCTCTGGTTCTTTCACCGACACCAGCGAAGACGGAGTAACCACCGTGATGCTTAGCAACGTTGTTGATAAGTTCTTGAATGAGCACAGTCTTACCGACACCAGCACCACCGAAAAGACCAATCTTACCACCTCTAGCATAAGGAGCCAACAAATCGACGACCTTAATACCAGTAACCAAGATTTCAGCAGAGGTAGCTTAATCAGTGAAAGAGGGAGCATCTCTGTGGATAGGATAGTGCTTGGCAGCCTTGATGGGACCTCTTTAATCAATGGGTTCACCTATTTTATTAAATTTAAATTAATTTATTTAAAGTTTATTTCACTCAAAAAATATTCATATCATATCATTCATTCATTCAACCAACCAACCAACCATTTTTCACTTTTATTTACAGAAGAAGAGTAAAAAAGATCAATCATTATTTATTCTCTATTCCTATTTGCTAGCTTTTATTTATCTAACATTAACAATTAATCAAATATTTGATCAAAATTTTCCATCTATCTATTAATTTATCTAGCTATATTAAATTTATCAGAAATTTGAAATCCTATTGGTATGTATGTATGTAAGATGCTCACATGCCTGATAAATAATAATATTAATAATAAAATTTGTTTCAACTTATCGATTTAATCAAGCAAGATATGTTCTCCTTTTTTTAGAGTTCGAATTCAAAAATTTTAAAATTAATTATCACAAACAAATTTATTTCTTTAATAATCTAGGAATTTATTTAAATTATTTTCTCAAAGATGAAAAAAATAAATAAATATTTAAATGAATCTTTATCAAACGTGTTAACAACACCTAAATAGATTCTTCTTCTTAATCTTTCTTACTTTTTCTTTTTTATTAATTTTTTTCTGAACCTATCTATTGTGTGTATAATTATTAATTAATTCCTGTATTTTAGATAAGAAAAGAAAGAAAGATATGCTCATTTAATTTGATGCGAAATCACATTCTTGCTTGAAAATTCGAGCTACTAGAGGCTATATTTAAAATATGGTGATAATTTGTACAAATATGTGTTTATTAATTTAAGATTTAGAGGAGTGAAAAGAATATTCGAAGAATTATTTGAGTATCTTAAACTATATTGATAGATTGTGATTTATTTCTTTTAATTACTTACTAAACTAAGAGTGGAATTTAATTAAGTTTTATGTATGATTATAGATAGATATATTGATAGGATAGAAGATATCATAGCTATATTTTTATATTTTTTTTTTCTTTGCAGTACTTTGTGTATCCTAACTAATTTTATTTATGATTGAGATGATACATGATAGATAGATGGAGGATAGGCATGGCGTGATGAAAGTTATGAGTAAATATTTAAGTAGTATTTGTTAGGTGATTGAGATAATGAATGAGTGAATTTATTTTTATGTGGATAATAATTAGTTGAATAATTATTTTACCAATAACGTTCATGATACGACCAAGAGTACCAGGACCGACAGGGACGGAAATGGGTAAACCAGTATCAACGACGGGTTGACCTCTGACCAAACCTTCAGTACTGTCCATAGCAATAGTTCTGACTCTAGAGTCACCCAAGTGTTAAGCAACTTCCAAAACCAATCTATGTTAGGTTCCTTGAACTTCCAAGGCGTTCAAAATTTAAGGTAATTCACCTTCGAATTGGACATCGACGACGGCACCGATAACCTAAGAAACTTGACCAGTGGCCTTAGCAGTCTTAGGAGCTTCCTTCTTAGCAGTAGTGCTGAAAGCTATTATATTAAATATATTGTTTATTGCCATTTTATGACTATATAAGTAAGTAAATTTATATTTATCAATAGTGAATCACGATATGAATGATGAAGCTAAAAGAATTCAATAAATGCAGCTAACACATAAGTTGCAACGCAGATTGAAGCTAGCTTTTACAACAAAAACAATTACTCCTTATCAACTTTACAACTACTTTTGGAAAGCTTTTGTGTTAGCTGATTTTGATTCACCATTCTGATAGCGATGAATCCATATTTTTTCTAAATTGTTATGAATATTTACCCCTAGCAATACCCCTTTGGAGAGCCTTAGAGAGCATTTCTTTTATTTTCTAAATATCCTGTTTTTTATTTTAAATGATAAATAATTTATTATTATTTATTTAGTTTTCCTTTGTAT
This sequence comes from Tetrahymena malaccensis 436, assembly GCA_000231845.2. NCBI lineage: Eukaryota > Ciliophora > Oligohymenophorea > Hymenostomatida > Tetrahymenidae > Tetrahymena > Tetrahymena malaccensis. Next base: position 108,485 of record JH720028.1, on the reverse strand, counting down.
TGTCATATTTTATTTAATTTACGCTCTTATCTTTTTTTTTTTCTCTCGTAAATTTAATTCCTTCCCACTTCCTCAATGAATTTTCATTTCTAAGTTCCTTTCCTTTTCTCCTCTCCCCAATTTTAATATTTCTTTTCCCTTCTATCTATCTATTTATCTTCTTTATTTCTTTCTTTCATTTTATTGTTTTTGTTTATTTCATGCTAGATTATTAAATAGATTCTTTATTTATTTATTCATTCATTCATTTATTTATTTATTAACTTTTAATTCAAAGTCCATCAATCCCTCCATCTATGTATCTATGTATCTATCAATCTTTTTCTTTCATTCTTTTTAATTAATTTATTTATTTAATTATTTATTTTCTCTTCATTTATTTAAAATAAATCACACTTCAATAAAAATATCATTATCATTTTGAATTCTTAACATTTTAATAGCTTTAATGAATTAGTATCCCAATCTGTTAGTTATTTATTTATTTTTTATTATTAAGTATTTTTTATTTATTGTTAAAAAGATATTTGATAATTTTTTCATAGGCATTTTTCATTAAATACAAGATACTAATGAACAACTAATGCAATTTAACACAACCTATTCGTAATATATATTAACATTATTTTTTTGATATACTTAATTATTTGATCAAATAAAGCTTTCTTATCAAAATCATTTATCTGATATGTATTTCTCCTACTTTGTTACATTTTTAATTGAAACAAAAAGTAGATTTTATAATTAATTAAAACACTTTTAGCTTTTAAGACTTTAAAATTAATATTGTCTTAGTAAAATTATTAAAATCTATTATTAATATACAATAAAAATTCATTCAATTATATTAATTAAATAATAATATCTTTCAAAAATCTTAACTATTTTTGTGTTTTTTTCAAAAAATAAATCTTAAAATTTAAGATATTTTTATCTTTTAAATTAATATATACTAAATAAACCTTCTTTAATAAAAAATATTTAGTTTATAGTATTATAAAAATCATTTTTCATACAAATATTCACTAAAAAAGATTTTTTTAATTACTTTCATAGCTGATTTACTTTTTTAATTTAAATAGAATATTTAAAAGACTCTATTTGAAATATGAACAAATTTTTTTGAAAAAAAAATTAAATTAAATTGAATATATTTACTTGTGATTCAGGTTTTTTAAAATAGTCTACAAGGATAAAATTGTATTTTACTTTTATAATTTAAAGTCTAACTAATTTGGTTTATAAAATATTAGTTAAAATAAAGTAAATAAATTATATTTAAGTTAAAAAATATTTTTATTTTAAATATTTCTTCAATAAAAACTTAGATTATAAATTAAATAATAGACCAAAAAGTCAACTAATACATTAAAATCTATTTATATTTTTCGAATAATTTTTTAAAGTTGATTATAAAAGTAAAATTAAAATTTTAATATTACATTTTATTGAATAAATAAATGTTCTATTTACTGTAAAACCTCATATATTAGCACCTCCTAATCCAAGTTTCCTCCCATTATCATATTATCATGGGACTTAGATTGAAATTTTGATTATTTCAATAATTAATTAGTAAAATTAAATTAATTGCCTTATATCATAAAAATATAAAATTTTAATTATTTATTATAATAAATATTTAATATTTTTTACTATTAAATAATCTACTTATTCACTTTAAATATTAAGAGATAATTGTGAAAAAATAATAATAATTGTTTATTTATTTAAAAATATTTTTAAGTCATAAAAATTAAAAATTAATTTATGATCACAAAATTTAATAGATTTTAACAGAAATTTTACTATCTTTAATAAATTTATTTTTATTAATTAAATATAATAAATTATTTTACAAGATAAATAGTGGCGATGTACTGAAATTAATTTTATTTTTAAGAAAGAATAAAACGTAAATTTTAAGCTTTTGTCTATTTTTTTAAATTAAATTATATTGTTAATCTTAATTGTATAATTAACGCTGGTTAAGTATTTAAAATATCTACCTTTTTTTATTGTCTTTTTAACCTTTTTAACGATAGTCTTTTTTCAATGGTACACTATTTATTACTAGAAATAAATTACAATTTTACAAGATTTTAATATTTGTAATTATATCGAAATAAATAATCTTAATATAAAAATTCACAATCATAAATATTATTTGAAGGTTTTTAACTTTTTTTTTTCAGTTCAAGGTTTATTTAGTTATTTCAATAGAATAAATATAAAGAATTTATTTATGCAATTTTGTTCAGTATTAAGAAAAATAAATATTTATTTTATAAAGAAAATAAGCGATTCATATAAGATTACTTGCTTTCAGATTAATTGAAAAACTAAAAGTAGAAAACATAAATAGTAATATCGTAATTACGAATCGAAAGAAATATAAAAAAATTATATATAGCTTCTTGATAATAGGAGAGGAAATATAAATAACTTGCAAAGTTCTATTTGATAGAAATGGGATAAAATTAAGTAAAAAAGTAAAAAAAGTATGGAGAGTTTGATATCAAACTGGATTAACTATAGCTAGGTTTTGAGCAAGAAAGAAAAAATAATTTTGCTATGGAAAGGTCATAATAGCACGTTCAATAACCTCTAAGTAAATCTGAATAACCAAGGCCTTTAGCAGCAACACGTTTTTAGGTGCCATAAGATTAGAATCAAAAAAGGTCTATTTCAGCTGAAAAAGCTTATATGGCTTTAAAATTTTAGAAAGATAAATAGAAATAGAGAAATGATGACCCAGTATTAAAGAAGATGAAAGAAATAAATAAATGTTAAAATGTGGCTGACTTTTTTTTGAATGGAATCTAACTCCAAAATGTAGCAAATTAATTATTTAAATTTTAATCATTTGATTGTTTAAAAGCAAAGTCTTTATTTTATTTAAAAATTTTAGCATAAAATGTATTTTATTTTTACTTACACATAGGTTAATTGCTCTTTTATAAATACTATTCCTATGAACTATAATATTATGGGTTGTTAATAGAGATAAGAGGATGCTACATGCTCTACTAAAAAGGCTGAAACCAGTTAATTTGTCGATTATCTGTAATAAAAAGTACTTACAGAAGTAGATAGAGTTGAAAAAATAGATTTTGAGGAATTGAAACACATAAGCCAAAACTTTCAGATGGTTAATTAAGAGAATTTAAATGACTCTTATCAATTTGATATTTACCAATAGGAGAAAAGCAAGTTTTAAGCAGTGACTAAAATAGAGAGAAACAAACAGAAAAAGTCATCTGATATAAGCTAAATCATTTCAAGTAAGAAAAATGATAATAGCGTATTCATGTAGCCATATGATACAGCTTCTGTTTAAAAAAGCAGATACTAATCAAATTTGTATTAGAATAGAAAATAATCAACTTATAATGAATTTGAAGAAGTTTATTTAGAGTTGCTATCTGATAAATTTTAAAATGATAAAAATTATGATAACTAAGATGCAATCTCTACTAATTCAAATAAAATTAAATTGTCTCAAGTGGTTAAAAATAATATTCATTCTGATCAAGTCTCATCTAACAGTAGTCTCATTAGAGAAAAGAAAAATCCTTAAAATTATAATTTCAAAAGTGAGTTAGGTCAAAAATTTAATTAGCCCATCAATATTTACGAAATGCCTATACATGAGCAATATGGAGATTTAAATGAGGATGTAGTTAAGAAGTCTCCTCCTTCTAATATATAGAGTAAAAGTAAGTTTAATCCTCTTGTCAAGTAGGAATCTACTCCAATGAACGCATATCCAGATGAATACACCAAGTATCCAAAAGAATAGACAAATTCTAATCTCAAAAATAATTAAAATTATAATATCAGTTAATACAACGGTCTTATCAACAATTCAGACAATATTATTAAAGATGAATCAGCTAATAGAATAGCAAATTAGTTATAGTTTAATTAATCTCCTATTGGTTAATATGAAAGTAAATAATCAAAGTAAATTTAGGATAATGCAAATGTTAGTTATAATAATCCACAAAAAAAGAATTATAATATAAGTCAATACAATGGACTAATTGATAATTCAGATAAAATTATTAAAGATGAATCAGAATACAGAATAGCGCATTAGCTTTAGAATGGTTCTTAGCTAACTGGATAAGCTCATTCTGATCCTTCTAAAAATCAAAACAATCCCCAAAATAAAAACTACAACATTAGTTAATACTAAGGACTTGTAAATAACTCAGAAAAAATCATAAATGAAGGTTCAGAATTTAGAATAGCTCATTATCTTTAGAATGGTTCTCAATAAACTGAATAATAATATTCTGATCCTTCTAAAAATCAAAATAATCCTCAAAATAAAAACTACAACATTAGTTAATACCAAGGACTTGTAAATAACTCAGATAAACTCATAAATGATGGTTCAGAATACAGAATAGCTCATTAACTTTAGAACGGTTCTTAGGTAACTGAGTAGGCTTTTTCTGATCCTTCAAAAAATCAAAACAATCCCTAAAATAAAAACTTTAATATTAGCTAATACTAAGGACTAGTAAATAATTCTGAAAATATTATAAAAGACGGATCTGTTCCAAGAATAGTAAATTAATTATAATTTAATACTTAGTAACCTGAATAATATAATTAATCTTCTATTAATCCTCCTCAAAGCTAAAATTTAAAATTAGCCTAAGAAGCTGATAAATTAAATTAGAATAATAAGAACTATAACATAAGCCAATACAACGGGCTTATTAACAATTCAGATAAAATAATTAAAGATGGTTCAGAACATAGAATAGTACACCAGTTATAAAATGGTTCTTAGCTCCAATCAAATACAGCTAACTTTCATAATATAGTAAATAGCTAATTAGTAAGTAATTAATAAGCTAGCAACATGAGTAGTTAAGTTCATACTAACCCTTAGAATAAAAATTACAACATAAGCTAATATAATGGATTAGTAAATAACTCTGATAAGATAATAAATGACAACTCAGTTAATAGGATAGTAAACCATTTGCAAAATGGGTTCTAAAAGGATAACCAGAGTTAATTTAATCCAAATATTAATAACCAAGATGATAAAGCAAATCTTCGTCCTATATCTTAATAAATCTAAAATAAAGCAGACTCAAATTCAAATATTCCATATGGATAATCTTAGTTTTAAACAAAAAGTAATTAAGGCCCACATAGTTTTAACAAAAAATAAGACAGTGGCGACATTTAAGACTTTCAGGCTAATATCAATTAAAAAGTTCCTGAAAAAAATGCAAGTACAAATAACTTGAATTAGGAGAAAAAAAATACAATAAATTATATGAATATTAGGGATAATAACTTAGAAAGCTAAGCAAGTATATCTAATAAAGGATAGCATATTAACAGTCATGTAAATGCTATAGAATCTCAATAAATCTAGTCATTTTAGCCAAATTAAAATTCAACTAATTTTAAATAAATTAGAGATTTAAAATAAAGCAATCAAAGTGAATAGGATATTAATAATTTAATATCAATCCATAAATAATAGCAACAACATTAGGTTCAATTTTAAAGTAACTAAAATTCCAACCAATCATCTAATTTTATTCATGACCAAATAAAAATTCCTGTAAAAAGTGCTCAATAAATAGCTTAAACACAACCTTTAGCATAAAATTTAGACTTTGAAACTGAATCTCTTCCAAAAAAAATCACAAAAACACAAAATAACCTAGATAAAATGCAATAAAATAATCAAAGAGATAACAAAAAGGTATTAAATCCTAATTTAGATTTTGAAGAACCCTCGCTTAATTCAAATAAATAAAAGCAAAGCAATGCTGAAATTGGATTGCTTAAGAGTAGTTAAGCTTCAGAGAATTTCAGCTCAAACTTTATTAATGAGAAATAAACTAAGTAAAATATGCTAATTGATCAGAGTAGAAATAATGAAACTCATAGCAACTATTAACAATTTGGTTTAGATGCTCAATAATCATAACCTATCTAAAAAAATGTTTAATCAAATTTTCCATAAATAAAAATCAATTAATACTAAGATGATTCACATAAAAGTTCTCTTCATAGTGATAGGAATCAAATAAATGATTATAACTTTAGCTCTAACAAAGCAAATAGCAACTTTAATAATAATATTAATGGTCAAACTCAATATATAACTCCTTAGAAAACTCAGTACTCTTCTACTTATATCGATTCAACTAACATTATTAAAAACATGAAAGACCCTTATGTATAGAATATAGACAGTTAAGATGTAAATTAAAATAAAAATTAGACATCTAACAATCGAAATTAATAATATTTAAGCAATACTTAGCAACCAACCTAGTTCTAAGCAAAATTTGCAAACCAAGAAGTCTAATAAAGATCAAGAGCTAGCTCAACACAAAATTTAGATTAATAGAAAAATGCTTTTTCTCAGAACATTAGGTTTAAAGATTAAATAGACCCAAATTATAATTCTTTAGCTAATAATTAAAGATCAAGAGCAAATTCAAATCATACCCAAGATTCTTAATTTTAGCATCATAATAATAATTATAATCAACTTGCATCAAATAGAGAACCTTCATAAAATGCATATTAAACTACAGGTAATGCTTATGGAGTTAATAATAATTTAGATCCTTTAAATAGAGTTGATAATAAAAATTTGAATTCAGCTCCTAATCTAATTAAGAGTTATAATAATTAGAATATGACAAATACTTAAAACCTAATAAATAGTAGAGAGCAATTTATTCCTAATAATAATTTAACTCAAACAAACAATTAAAATTAATTTTAAACTATTAACAACTAAAACGGTATTAAAGATAATGGATAGTTGAATCCTAATAATAGCAATAATACTAAAGCAGATTTATAAAAGGATTAGGGTTAAAGAAAAATAATTTAATTAACAGGAAAAACCTACAATCAACCTTCTAATTAACATTCTTAATAAAAGCCTAATTTGATGATGACGATGGAATCACCATATAGATCTAGTGATGATAAAAGTAACAACCAAAGCAAAAGCTCAGTTTCAAAAACTTTTGCTAATTAAAATAAATACTATGCTCCTAATTTCGAAAAGGCTTCCCCAAATACAGTAAAATAGGTTTAAACAATTTCACCTACATAAAATGTAATTTACTATCTCTCTGAAGACTAACATTAGCCCAATAATTTTAAGTAAAGCTAGTTTGATGCTAACGATAAAAATAGCATTTAAAATTTAATTTAGAATAGAAATAGACTAAGAAGCTAAGAAAATAACTCGAAATATAATTCTCGTAGCATGAACCAACAGTCTCCTGAGTTTTCTAAGACTCAGTCTCCAAATATTAGAATAAATAGCAAAAATTAAAGTATCAAAAAATTTTATGAAAGCAAGTAAGAGTAACTAGAAAGACTTTCGAACACAAAATAAAGTGATAGTTCTAGTATCATACGAAATGATAATTTATCTAACTCATCTGGAAATTTAAATAAATATATTCTTCCTAAAACAACTAGCTAAAATAATCAAAAGATTTAAGGTAGTGTAGGAATCAATTTAAGTAAGTTAAATAAAACTTAAATCTAACCAAGTAATATCGAATAATAATCTTCTTTACAAAACCAATACCAAAAAAAGATGAACAGTTCTTAAATTTCTCCTTCTAAACTTACATAAATTATTGTAAAAGAAAAGCAATCTAATTTTGATGATTCGTTTGTTAATAAGGATTACTCTGAATTCAATCCCACTAAAGTAGCTGGATCACAAAATTAAATATCATCATATTCGCACATAAAAGTAAGTTAATTAAAATTTAGCTCAATTTAACATAATTTATTTTATATTTAAAGAGTATGATTTAGGAGACACAATCAAATATGAGAATGAATCAACAAATAGAAAGCATTTCATAAAAATCAAAATTAAATTCCAAAGGAAGAAGTAAATTGTTTGTTTTAAATTTTAATATAATTTAATAATAAAATATAATAAATAGTTTATAGCGAAGAAAGAATATATTCACCAATGAATAGCAAGCTTTCTTAAACAGCAAGAGATTATACCAAGTTTAATAATTGAAATTTTAATATTTAAGCTTAAAAAAATTACTTCTTATATGTTAAAATAATTATATTAAATTACTTGTATTTTATTTGTTTTGTAAATAAGTTCTAAAATATCTTTTATTTTTCTTTTAAAAAGTCATCTAACTCTTCTAAATATTTTTGAAAAACCATTAATTTAGATTTAAGATTTTGTATCTTTGAATAACAAAAATAATATAATTATTTAAAACATGAATTTTGTTTTAATTTATTTTTATAAAAAATCTAACAAATAGTTTATATCATATTCACCTATGAATATCCAGCTTTCTTAAACAGCAAGAGATTATAATAAGTTTAACAATTTAAATGGTAACATTTATGATTAAAAAATATTACATTTTACATATTAAAATAACAATATAAAATTACTTGCATTTTATTTGTTTTGAAAATAAATTCTAAAATATCTTTTATTTTTCTTTTAAAAAGATATCAGACTCTCATAAATATTTTTAAAAACCTATTAATTTAGATTTAATATTTTGTATCTTTGAATAATTAAAATATAATTATTATTTTAATTTAAAATATTTTAAACATGTATTTTGTATTTTTTTAAAAATAGTATTTATTTCTTTCTGATTATCGTTTTATTTCATAAAACGTAAATATTCTGTTTTAAATCCAAAAAAAAAATAACAAAAACTACAAGATATTATGGCATATTGATTTCAGAATTTTAGTATTTTATAGCTCTAAAACTTTCTCTAAAATAATAAAAATAATTTAGCAAAATAACCTTGAAAATAAGAATAATTATTGACAATCAGACGATTAAATATATGTTGTTTGTTGTAGTATTTGAGTAACATTTCATTTGGATGAAACCTTTTTTTACTTAGAGCTTTGTTTGATTTAATTTATGAATAAAAATATAGAATATTCTATTAATAAATAATATTTTTATATTCGTTTGAAGAAAGATTAACATTGATTCATTAATTGATAAAAGTAATCAAATTTCACCATAATTAAATTTATAATAATTTAATTAAGAAGATGTATTGAAATTATTATTAATATTGCTATAGGGTTTAAGTATGTTCGTTCTTTTTGTATTATATGATTGATTGTAAATATTTTAGTAGACTAACTCTTACTTATGCTTGCTTATTTTGAAGGGTTAAATATTTTTAAATAAAAAAAGATATATATTTTTACTAAGTATTACTATAATTTATTTCTATTTAGTTTTCTATACAAAAAAAGAAATTAATACTTACTTAAATATTTAGTCAAGTCGATAAAGTTTAAAATGAAACCAAGCGAGCAATAAATAAAGGAAGCTCATGAATTAAAGAGTGCTTTAAGAAGCAAAAGCAAGTTTCGTCCTGATTACTCTCAAGAAAAATTAGATGAAATGGAGGAGATCAAAAAGGATAAAATCAAAGAATACGAAATTAGAAATTTTAGAGAAATGTTAAGATTGATTCCAGAAGTGAGGAAATAGATTCCCAAATCAGAATAAGAAACTTCAATTAAACTTTTTGATGATTACAGCAATAGTGTTTAAAAATCTACTTTATTTATTATACCTGTGTCATTTTTCGCTTTCTGTAATAAGCGCATGCAAAATCTTATAGGAAGACCTGGAACTTTCATTCTTTCAATAGCATCAACAACTATGATGACATTCACTAATTTAATATTTTTCTAGCCTCTCTACAATTAGGAAAAAATATAAAAATTAAGGAATATTTGTGCTTAATATAAGCCTATTATAAGAGATTAAAACTATATAGATTATTTAAATTTCAATTAATCTTATAAGATGGATCAGAAGCTTCTTGAAAATGAAGTTATAGCAGATCGTGTTTATACCGCTTACAAATAATTTGTGCCAATATTTAAAGAAGGAAAATATACTTACTCGCATAGAGCTTAATTAAGAAAGTAGCTTTCAGAATTAGAAGCAGAAATAGATGAGGAATTTAGAAAAAAGTTAGAGGAAGGAAGAGAATTTGCAAGACAAGTAGAGTAAAAAAAAATATAGAGAGAGCAGTTAAAACAGCAATAAGAGGAATAAAAATAATAAGAATAATAAAACAAACTATAATAATAAAAATGAATATTATTTCAATTGCTAGCTTGCTCTTCTTTATACCAACCACACAAATTCAATACAAATTCTTATAAATTAAATTATAATATGCATATTTTGGTCTTGATATAATTAGTTCTATATATTCATTCATTTTAAATTTAGTATTTTAGTTAATTAATTAAGTAAATAAATTAATTTTAACACCTCTAATTTAATTTTCTAGTAAGGCTTAAATGATTTTTATCAAATAAATCAATCAATTACTCAAATTAATATAAAAACATATTAAACTTTTATAAACACGAAAATAGTATTGTTAGGATATCAAACATGGCTTGTTTTTTAATTGTATATACTTCTATATTTTATAAAAAGGGTTGGATTTTTTAAAAATAATTAATTGTAAAATAGAAAACAAATTTAACAAAGAAAGTACATTTATTTTCATGGTACTTTTGAGATCTATTAGTGAATATTTTAGAAAAAACTATAATAACTTTTGAATATAAATTTCATATTTTCAAAGAAATATTTAAACTTTTTAAAGTAAAATTGCTTTTAAAATAAAGCAAAAATATAAGCAAAAATTTCCAATTTTTCTCAGTTAAATTTATTGTGAGTAAAATTTATTGAATCTTTTTAAAAATTTAATATTGGATAAATAAAAGATTAATATAGTAGATAATATTTGCAATTTTATAAATAATTCTTTGGGTATTTTATGTTTTTTTTTTTAATGAAACAGAAAAATTTATTGAATGATTGATTAGGATGATAAAGATTACATTAAAAGAAATTAAATCGTAAATTTAAGAAATTTTATTGATAAAGAATTGTAGATAACATTAGAATTTTATATCCAATACAGAATATAATCGCTATAAATTACATTATTTACTTAATTACTTAACAAATCTTTTAATTATTTTATAAAGCTATTTTAATTCCTATTACTTACTATTTTGTTATTATAACTAATTATGTTAATTTCATTAATCTATCTATCTTTCTTTTTGTTTGTTTATTTATTTAGATAGAGTTAAATACTTACTCTCATTCAGTAGTAATTGCACTCTTTTCTTCTTCGGTGAGTTAGTTAAATATTGGGAGAGAAATAGAATTGAAAGTTTTAATGTTGACTTATCTAACTCTATTGTGTTTAATCTTTTATTTTAATAAATGGGGAACTGTATTGTATATTCCGTGAATAATGTTTTTAACAATATCTTTTATATTCATGTTAGTTCTGGCTACTTTAATAGTACTATTTTATTTGTTAAAAATATTAGTTTAGAAATAAATATATTTGATTGAAAATTATATTATTACTAGACAGGACCGTTACCCATAGAGAAGTAGGTGTAATTAGCTAAATCATTTAAATATCCTTGGTAATCATCGCCAAACTTTTCCTTTAAATCAGCAGGTACTTCCTTGCAGTTGATTGGGAAGGGAATTCTATTTAGATATTAAAAATATAATTAATATACTACTTTTGACTTTGCTAATTTATTTACTTCTTTCTTTCATAAAAAATTTTTCCAGTAGGCTTACGGATCAAGTCGTAGATGGAGTAGTCAACGAAGAACATATCGTAAGAGTAGAAGAGTTTTAGCTTATCTTTGTAAGTGGGGAACTTCTTTTCAATCTTTGAGTATCCCATAACACGAGCAATATTGGGAATATCTAAGTTTTTAATCTTATCTTTGTATTCTCTTTAAGGGTCTTTGGTGAAGATACAGAACTTGGAACTTTATTCAGCTCCATAAATAGGAACTGGCAAAGCACTATTTTAAAAAAAAGTGTTAAAATATTTTTAAATTGTAAATGTTTTTGAAAACTAAGCAAATGAAAGTAGTATCCTAAAATTGTTCTACTTAACCTACTAACACTATTTATTATATTGCTATTTTATTAAGTGTCTAAAATTTTAATAAGATTAAAAATTTTAATAACTAATTAGCTAAGAGAATTCGATAGAATTATCAAGTAGGATATTGCTTTATTATTTAAGTCAGCATAAGCAGCCGCTTATATTTAATAACTAAATAAATATATTACATCTAAAGAGGTCTGATTGAATATTCTTCAGGAACCTTAGAAAGAACAATTTCAATGTAGATAAAATCGTCATCTTAATCAAGTAAATCATTCTATTTTTTGTGACCTTGGTGGTATTTAATCAATGATTTAGCAGCCTTCTTTATGAGTTCCTTATCTAATTTAATTTTTTGGATAGTGCGTTTACGCAATTAATTGTAAAGATGATTTTCTGCATTAACAAAGGCAGCATAGTCATCAATCTTAGGCTTAGTAGAACTGATTTTTTTCTTTTTTTCTTCAGCAGCCTTGACAGGATCAACCTTTTTAATGGCTTTAGATTTAAGAATCATTTTTTCTTATTTAGTCATTTTCTTTGCCTTTCTTTCCTTGGCTTGACCTAATTTCTTTTTGATATCTTCCATCTTTTGAGACTTGAGCTCAGCTCTCTTCTCCTTTTTCTTATCATCTTTTGTTTGCTTTTCAGCTAAGAGTTTTTAGAATTATTTCTTATCACCCATTTATAATAACTTATTTATTTTAATTGATTTTATTTCTTTCTTAGAAATTAATTAATCTTCTTTGTTTTTAGCTGTTTATTAAAATTCTATTTATCAATTTGGTCTTAAGATCTCTATGAAGATTTTATGATTTTTTAAATAATATCAAATATTATTATCCTTTTCTCGTTTTAATTTTGAACCTTCTACATATCAATACTAATAACCATTCTAAAATGCTCTTTTTACTTCGCATTCTTATGTGTTAATTAATTCGTTAATAATTAATTGCTTCATTTATAAGCAAAATAATCAAGAAAACAAACAATTTTTTAATTTATTTTCCTAAAATTAAAATCATTTCTCTTTAACTAATTTTAAATAGACAAGTATATTTAAAAAGCTTATTTAATTTTCCTTTATCTTTTAATTTTAAGTTAAATATTCATTTTATTATAAAAATTTGATTTTAAAAAGGAATAAATTTTAAAATAAAGTAATCTACCAACATATTAACATTTTACTATTTATAAAAATTTTTTTTTCTTTAAAACTTAATATTTAAATAATATTCAATAATATTATCTAAAATTTCTTGTTCTTCATCTATTTATTGTAGCTTAAAATCTTTAAAATAAGCTAAATGTTTAGCTTAAAAATAATTTTAATTTATTTAGAAGAATTTCTTCTTCAATGCAAAATATACTGCCTCTAAAATAATAAATAGCCCATTATTTAAAGTAAAAAGAGTGATTCAATAAAAAATTTATCTTATCGATAATAACAATTAATAAATTGATAAAATAATTTTTGAAATTAAAAATCTAGTTTTTAGTAAAATAAGCTCTAATTCAAATCAAAACTTGTTTTTAAGGAAATTAATATGGAATTTTGTAATAATTTAAGTTTTAATAATAATTCAATTTTATTATATTCCTTCTGAATAATTAAATAATTTGATTTTTTGTTTTTTACTCAAATATTATTATTTAAAATATTTTTTTTATTATTTATGAATTTCCTAAATGTTTATTTTTGAAAAATCTAAAAATTGTATTATCATATATTGTAATTAAAAAAAACATTAAAATTATTATCAATAATTAATTTTAAAATAAGTTAAAGATATAAAATTTAAATTTCTACATTTTTAATTATTATAAAATTCTTATACTTCATACAATATGTTTAGAATGGATTATAAAAATACTTTAAACTGTTAAGGAACACCTAATGTAAATAGGTTTTTTTTTTAAGACAACTAGTGGTTTCCTAATTCAAACCATTAAAATCTTCACATTTAACATAAAAAATAAATATCATAACTAGGTTTAATAAATACTTTAAACTAAGCTGTGTAAACTCTCTTATTTCACAACTAAGACAAGATGATTCTTAAGATAATAAAATATAAATTTAATTGTAAATTAAATTAAAAATATAGTTACAAAAGTATTTATTTCAAAAAGCAAGATAGTTATTGAATGTTTTCATTTTTATTTTAAGTTTAATCAAAATAGTATTTATCATTTAATTTTTTCTTTTTAATTATTTTTTAAATTTAAAAAAAGAAAATTTTATGGATTGGAATACAAATATTTTAAGAATATCAATTTTTGATTATATAAATAAAAAAAATGGTTTAAAGTTAACAATAATAATTATATTTCTATTTTATAAATAATATTTTTTTATTATTTTACAATTTATTAAATAAAACAAAGACATACAAAAATGAAGTTTTATTAAAATTTTAGTGTAATTTAATGATTTTAATAAATTAAATGCTAAAAATTTTTTTAAAAATACTTAATTTGTATTTCACTTACGAAACTTTTAGCGATTTTTGAATAAGGAAGTGCCAAAATAGGCAAAAACTATTATCATGCTTAGTATAATTAATTCGTTTCTTAGATAGCAGACTCCATCCATTATAATGATCTTCGGAGATAATTTAGGAACAAATTCATATTTTTATTCTTCATTGTTTTCTTCTGATTAAAAGAAATAAGATTCTTCTTGCTCTTCCTTTAAAAGCTTCATCTTTTACTAGTACTCTTTAATTTAAGAATCTATTTCTGATTACTTTTTAATTTTAAATTCTTCACAACCTAGTGCCAAAAATAGTATCAAAAATAGGAGAGCAAGTATAAACAACTAAGTCCAACCAATCTTAGCCATTCTAATTAAAAATAAATTTAGGTTTAAAAATTATCATTTTATGTTTAAAAGCTAATTTGAATTACTGGAAAAATGAAGGTTTATTGGATTATTATGAAAAAGCAAGTATTCTCCTTTTCTTATTTTAATCAAACTAATATGATAAATCAATTAAACTTTCTCTCTAAGGCAAACTACCTTTAATAATCTTTTTTTTAGAATTTAATTCCTTATCAAAAACGATCTTTTCACCCAAAAATATGTGCCAAAATCCAGTTCCTGATGCAATAATAAATGCATCCCTAATATCATTTATAAATTTAAGCTCATATTAATCAAGATCAGTATCTAATTTCACATAGTTTTTAATGTAATAAGCAGATAAATATTCCTTTAAAAATTTATCATTTTCAAAATTTTCTTTCTCTGAAACTTCCACTAACTTTGCATACGATTCCATCCTAATTAATAGAATTAAAATTATTTCAATATTCATAAATGTATATATTTTTAATTACTTTTTAATTGTGTCTTTATCATATGCTTAAACATTTTTAGGCAGAGACAGGTCTAAGTATTATGGCTTATAACAGAACAATCCAATTCTTTCATAATTAACAATCAAAACATGGCCTTCTTCATAACTAATTTAATCATTTTTAAATCATAAATTGATTTTTAATACAAAAGGAATTTACTTTATATTATAAACAGGATTCAACACAACTGCAATAAGATATTTGCTTAGTACTTCGTCAGTGAGATTGTCAGTAATAATCTAATCTTTTTTTATAAAAATTATATGCTTATTTGTTAAATGTAGAGGTATGTCTCTTGAAATATTAATCAGATTTGCTTTTTAATTACATATTTCTTTTATTTTTTTTTGTTTGAACAGATCTGGATTTAACTTTTCATCGAAAATAGTTCTGAATTGCTACAGAATTTCTGGACTTAACTCACATTTTATAATATTTTTCTATTGTAAAAAAACATTGTTTTGGGATTTTGAGCTCATTGTTAACCTTTTTTGATTTTTCAAAAAATGTAGATAAAATACAAAGATATTTATTAATTAACTTTTAATTAACTTATGATTTCTAAGATTATATTTTTAAAGGATAAAGAGTATTAAACTCAACAAAATAGATAAAACGTAAATTTTTTTCACCAAATTCGTAATAAAATAATTTCTCTTTATTTTAATAAATGAATATATTAGATTAAAATTTAGATAATGATATGGAATGATGAGAGTAATAGAATTATACATTTATAATTATCTGCATATCATGTATAAGTTTATAGTAATTATCTTTTTTAGGATTTTAATGTCAGATTATTTGTTAACTCAAAAGTATTTTAAGTTAATTCTGAAAAATTGTTTTGCAAATTCTTAATATTAATTGTATTAAAATTAAATTATTGATTTTCTTATTGATAATATTAAATACAATAAAACTAAAAACATAAATAAATTCATTTTAAATTAAAAAATGAAAAGGATATTATTTTAGTTATAATTGTATTACAATTTTTTATTTTTATAGATTAAAATAAATAATTAAATTAACTAAATTATCAATAACATCTTATATAATATTTTAAATTTAAAAAAATAATAAGAATAATATTATATATATATATAGAGATGAACCCTAGGGTTCTACATGTAAACACGAAAATTTATTATTAGGAGGTGATTTGGATTATATGTTTTGATTTAGTTAATTACCAAATTTCCTCTTAAAACTGCATATATATATTAAAAGTCATATAATATATATTAAAATTAAAACAATTTGTTTTAACAATAAATAAAAAATATTTAGAAAATAATATTAGTTAACCATGCATTGCTTTAAAATTTTATATTTTTACAATAACGAAGAGCTTTGTTATAAAAATAGCTACAATAGAACCAAAAGTAAAAATATATCAAGAACATAAGTAATTTTTTATTTATTTTAAAAAATAAAATTAAAAAAAAAGAATTCTTTCTATTTAAAAATTTTTCTATTGATTTAAAAGTTATTTTTAATTTACTTTCAAAAAAATGAATAAAAATTTAAGATTAAGATAACAAATTAAAATTATTTTTAAGTTATTAGAATCAAATGGTTAAAGGATTAAGATACATAGTATGTAGATGTATAAGTTGGTAATAACATAATTTAAAATAATCTTTATTATTTAGCATTATTTTTATAACCAAAAATGATTGTGAGTAAATGACTGAGGGATTGAGTTGTTTAGTTAATAAGTAATATTTATCTTTTATATAATAAATTGAATATAATATTTTTTTGATAAAAGTTAGTAGAAAGAATTTTTTAAAGAGTCATATTTAGTTAAAATGTTAGAATAATGGTAATAAAGTTGTTCAAATGTTATCCTTTAGTTTATTTCTAAGATCCGAAACACCTTTTGTTAAAAAATAAATGTGTGAATAAGGTTACTGAGAATTTATAAATAATTTTATTTTACCCTTTTATTTAATAGGAGAAACAATTTCATCCTTAGCTTCATCTACAGTGTCTATTTTTCCATTAAAGTCTTTCATATTATTAAGCAAGGCTCTTTTCAAATTATTTTTTGACATGTCAGGACTCTTCTAACCAACTAATTGAACACCAAAAGAAGTAGATTTATTACGCAAGTCAGGGCTACCAAATTGAGATTAGCCAGGGTGTCCTATTTGCTTCTTTAAACTGTCTAAGCACTAGAAGCTATCATTATTCTATGAATCGTGTAGGGAGTCAGTAACTCTTCCGTTGAGGACAGGGGTATTAGCCATTTTGAATGTGAGACAAGAATCTTGATTTAATGGTCCTTAGTTTATTTTTCTAGGGCCAATGTTGGGAGAATTTATTGGTGAATTCATAAGAGAAGAGTTTCTATTTAGGAATAGTTGAAATAGAAAATTAATTATTTTATTAGTAAAAAATGTAAGTTATACCTAGAAGCTACATCATCTTCTTTAATCTCGTCTTTAGTGCTGTCGTTAAGAGTTTGACTATTTGATTATTGAATAGGTTTGACTTAGTTATTTGAATCAAAGAATGGATGCTTCAAAGCATCTGCAGCATTGATTCTATTTTTAGGGTCTTTTTCTAACATCTTCTTCAGTAGGTCGTAAGCTTTTAATAAAAAAATAAAGAGGTAAATAAAATAGACTCTTCTAATTTCATGCGTGTTAAATTAATCAATTATTTTTTAATTGTATGAATTATAGGATAAGAAAATATTACTTTGTAAAGGTAGCTTGAGATATTCAACTGAATCAAATTTAATGTTGCATGCTCTGTTTTAACTCAAAATATCGTTATAGGTCTTTCCATCGAATGGTGACTTTCCAATCAATCTATTTATAAATTAGAAAATTATTATGTATTTTTTATTAGGTAGAGAAAAAATTAACTCCTTCCTTGATAAAATTATAAATTAAAACTTGTTTTAATCCATTCAATCATTCTTTAAAACGTTAATTAAATTTTTGTGGGGGAAACATTTAAAGTTTTTAACTTTGTAATCTAATGTAGAACAAAGCGAGAATTCTAGCTAAGCGCTTGTTGAATTTTATAATCAAATAAGCTTTTAACTAGTTATGATTTATTTTAATTAGGACCAGAATTTATTAAATTATGCCTAAATAATAGAAAAATATAAATTAACTAATTGCTTACAATATGTGGAACATAAGACCTATTGAAAAGAGATCGCATATAGGATCGTAAGTTGTGTTCAAGTTTTTAATATTTACAACTTCAGGTGCGACAAAACCAGGTGTACCGCATCTAACAAAAAGATACTCAGGTAAATCGCAGCGTGTAGCTAAACCGAGATCAGCAATAACAATTTATTTTCCTTGAGGATCTTTGAAAAGCACATTTTCTGGCTTTAAATCTCTGTGCATGATTCTTTTTTAATGCATGTGAGCGCACCCTTCTAGTAAACCTCTTAAGATATCTTTTATTTCTTCAGATGTGTAACGATGCTTGGATTTCATTTTATCATAAAGTTGGCCACCTTCTAGTAAATCAAGGATAAAATAAAGAGAGTTTTCAGTCTCAAAAACTTCATGAAGTTTCATAATATTTGGGTGATCAAGAGCTCTCATGAGATCGATTTCGTTTAAGAGCGCTTCCTATAAAAATTATATTTAATATAACGCATGAAAGGAGAGCTGGCTTTAAATTATATAGTATTTTATTGTCTGTCTAATTAATTTCTTAGGTAAGAGAGTAGTTATCAATTAATTAAATTTTTCTTTATTTATTTATTTTTTTTTGATAGTTAGTAGAATTACTTAAACACCGAAAGAGATATTAAATTGTTTGGTTTTTATTTATTCATTTGTGTGTTTGTTTTTATAAGTGTATTTAAGAATGTTATTTTTACTTTATGTTTATTATCTCTACAAAATAAAGAGAAAAAAACACTCCCATCTTTAATAAAAAATATCTAAATTTTAAGAACTAATGTACCTTTCCTTTTTCTTGAGCGTAGGCGGCTTCCTTTGAAAATGCTTTGACAGCAAACATTTTTTCATCTTCTAATCTTTCAGCAAGATAGACCTGTTTATTAATTCATAAATTATTAGATATATAAGTAGGATTAATGAGTTATATAAAATTGTTATTTATAATAATATAAATGATGGTTTACTGATGCAAAATTTCCTTTTCCTATCTTCTTGTGGGCACGGAATAACTCATGGAATCCTCTTTAGTTTAAGATTTTTCTTAAAGCGTCACGCCATTTTATTAATACCTTTTCTTCAGGGCTATAAAGTTCGCAAACGCATCCACCTTTATCTAATTTAATTCCTTTTGGCTTTCCAAGCTTTACTTTATCATCCTTTTTGTCTTTGTTTTCAGCTACTTTTTCTCTGAGCAGTTCAAAACATAGTTCAAAGCTCAAATCAGTATATCCCTTTGGTTAGTTGTGGTCTTTTTCCTTATATTGATAATAAATATTAACATTAATCACTATCATATGAGTTTTATACACTCAAATTATTGCTATTGGAATAATAAATAAGTATTTTGAGATGTTAAAAGAAAATAAGGGTGGGCATAATGTGAGCAGATAAGCTAACATTAAAGGTATTTCAGGAATAAAATTTAAAAAATGTTGTAATTAGTTACTGAGTAATAGAAAATCTAAGTAGGATAAAGCTCAAAATAACGCTTAGACTTCATTATTTTTCCTTACTTTGAGAAGTAATCAGCAATAATTAACTAAGATTTATCAGGATGTTGGTTGCTACCCTTAGAGAGCTTAGTCCAAATTTTACCTTTTTAAGTCTTTCCTGGAGTGGAACTTCCGCTTTTTGTCTCAGTACTCATTTTAGTTAGTGTTCGATTGACTTTTTTATTGTTTGAATGTGTTTTTTATGTTTATGTTTTACTTTGTTAGTTCTTTCCTTTTATTTTGAGTTTTGTAATTAAATTATTTTTTTTATTTTATTGTAAATTGCAATGGCATTCTATTTATTTATAGTAAAATTAAATAATGAGTATTTTTAAAAAAAACTCAAAATCTACTTCTACTAAATAATACGACTGTGCTTTTGATATTGATATTAATTATATTTCTTTAAATAAAATCCAAGCATAATCACATACACATAGTCTTGCTCACATAACTATTATTGATAATTTTTTTTTTACTGCAAATGAAAAGTAAATTTTTATTTTTTTTAATATTAACCACTAATAACTAAAGAAAAAAAATTTTATTATTATTTGCATTTTATTTCCGCCTTTAAGTTTCTAGAAATACAAATAGACTCCTCTATTTCCTTTTATATATAGTATATTGAAATGAATTAGCATTAAAAGTATTTGGTCTTAAGAAAATGAGTACAAATAATCTGATGTCTGCAGGTTAATTTGCCTGATATTGTAATGGAATTTTAGATAAATTTGATAAATAAAAATATTTTTTCTAAAAAAATGAGTAGAGCTAAATTCTAAATAAAGAGATTTTATAATTTAAGGTTATTTTATTCAAAAATAAATTATATTACATATATTTCATAGGTATTTTTTGTATATCTATTTATTCAAATTAAAAGAACGTCAAGTTAATCGAATTTTATTTAAAGTACTTTCAAGCTTAATAAATGTTTAAACTGTTGTATGTTATTATTTAAATTACTTTAAAAGCAAATACAATTTACCTCTATAATAATTTTATCTCAAACAAATCTCCATAGTAAAATAGATAGTCAATCTTTTTTAAGGATAACAAAATATGAATTAAATTAATTCTAGAATAATTTTTTAGTTTTTTTTCTGTTTTTTTAGAAAGACCCTCTAAATAAAAATCTATGTCTAAATTACAAATTAACTTTTAATAAATTTTTAAAGCAAAGCCTAATAAATTTTAAAATACTTACATTACTCAAATTTCTAAGCATATAAATATTAAATTCCTGAAGTATTTATTATCTATTGTGTGATTATAATTGATATTTTAGTTATTTTTAAATAATATTGACTTTTTTATCCTTTCCAATTTCAAATTTTGTCAGTTTGAAACAAAGTAACTAAATACTTTATTTTATTCATAAAAAATAAAAATCAAAAATCAAAAAAAATTAATTTGTTTTTAAAAACAGCAAAAACAAAATCAATTCAAATAAAAACCATTTTAATTTTATTCACAAATTTATCCTGCTTTTTTAAATCATAAATCAAAAGTGGATAGCTTTTCTGAGAGATTTTGCTTTTGGTTATTAACAAAAGATTTATGATAGATTAGAAGATTAAATTGCAAATACCAAAATTAATATTGAAATAATATCAAAAATAATAATGTACAAATATAAAGAAGATAGATAAAGTGTGGTTTTTTTATATTTTAAATTCTTGATTGAATTTTTATAATTTATAATTTTTGGATAGATAGTTAATTTTTTATTCTATTTAAGAATTATTCAGAATTAATAAAATAAAAATTTTATTATTTAAAAGCAAAAACTGCTCAAAAATTATGGTTTTAATTTAAAATAATAATTTTGTCATCAGTTGAAGTAATTATTTTATTTTATTTTTTAAATTGTGGTTAGAATCAAAACATTTCAGGATTAATGATTTTGTCTGTAGGATTTTGTACCCAAGAAGAAATTTCTTATTTAACTCTATCGAAATTCTCAATAGTTACGTTTGTATTATTTTCATATATAAGGACAGGAAGGTTTGTTTTTTTCATGTCGCCCATCAACCATTCATCATGAAGTTAGTGTAAATCTTACAGATATCCAAGAGGGAGAGTACAGTCTTCTTTTCTATTTCTCTTAACCATACGATCGCGAGTTATTTAAGGATCAGTACGAACATAAATAATACCTCTAATATCATAGTTAATCCATTTACAAGTGTCATCAGTGACTTTACGGATTAAGTCCATTTCAGCATCGCACAAGACATTAGACTTATATTATTATAGTGCAAATATATTAATTGGGGAATACATAGAACGCTCAAAAAAGTTAATTTATGGGGTGTTGACATCCATTTATTGATTATCACGGTAGACATTAGCAGCAGTATTTAAAACCATTTGTTAGAAGGCGAAAGTCCACTTACGAGGATTATCATAAAATAATTACAAGTAGTTATGGTTATTGTAGTTAGTCCATATGTTTACAGGTTCAGGGACGATCTTTATAGGTACTCCTAATTCAAGATATTTAAGTTTCTCTACAAAAGTAGACTTACCAGCTCCGATATTTCCTTCAATCAAAAAGTTAAAATTGTTATTATTGTTTTCTACAATCATCTTGCTTTTCTAAATTTATAATGAGTTATTTGTGTTAGTAAAACCTATTTTCCTAGCTTATGCTTGAATTTAAAAATGTATTTATTATACTTAATAAGATAATATTCTTGTTAGTTAATAATTATTTGTTTTTGCGTAAATGTTTTTCTTAAATATTTTTCAGTTTAATTTTCTTTATAAAAATATCTTTATTTTCATTCATTTAAAACCTCAATTTAATATTTCTAAAATTTCGATTATTGCAGTTGTTTATGAAATCATATGAAAATCAAATACAATCGCGCGTATGTTAAGATATTTAAAAATAAATTAAACAAATAGCTTACCTCTTAAATCCCCCTAATCATATTTTTCAAATATGTTTTCATTTTTAATTAGTTAACCTAATTATTTTCCAATTTCTTAATTTTAAACCTACTCTTAAAGGCGCTATTCAACAGATTCAGAATTAGAAATGCAAAAATAGCTAAAATTAAAGAATAACTGTCAAATTTTGCTATTTTCAAAATTCCTGCATATTCTTAATTTATTTTAAAAATAAACCTGCCTTAAAAATATGCAATTTCGAGCTATGTCTTTATATATTTGTTTTTTTTTTCTCATAAATTGTATTCAAATTAAACTTAGAGATGATATTTATCTTTAACTAAAATAGATTTAAATTATATACTTTTATTCCTAATCTTAACTATAAATAATTCCTATCAAATAACTTTTTTTGGACAAAATGATTCTAAATTTTATTTAATTTTATTTATTTGTATTTATAAAAATTGATAATAAAAAATAAATTTAGAGATATAACTGATGTAAATACAATAAAATATAATAAAAATTTTAGTCATTTTTGATTTAACCAATTAGAATTAAGCTTTTCAATTACAAAATAATTTCAATAATATTAAAATGTGTACCTTCTTCAAAAAAAAAACAACTAAAATTATTAAATAAAGAATATTTTTATAATAATATTTTTTCAAGATAGCCCAATATTTAGTTTATTTTAAATATTATTATTTTATTTAATTAGATTAATTACAATTATTTAATATATTTTAATTTTAAATTTATTTGTAATATC
>JH720028.1:0-84390 GCA_000231845.2 Tetrahymena malaccensis 436 | reverse complement strand
CCAATATTTAGTTTATTTTAAATATTATTATTTTATTTAATTAGATTAATTACAATTATTTAATATATTTTAATTTTAAATTTATTTGTAATATCTTAAATAATTATATTGATTGTTAAAATAAATAAATGTACTTAAATCACTCTAGTAAATCTAAAATTATTAATATTTAATTTGGTTTTATTCTAATTTAAAATATTAAATAAACATAAATCAAAAATATGATTTTAAAATGTCTAAATCTATGAAGAAGAGAAAGTAAAACTTATTTATAAAAACATTTTAAATCAAAATTGACTAAAACAGTAATATCCATTTAAATTTATACTAATCTTTAAAATCTAAACGAACCACAAAATTCTGTCTTATAATTATTGGCTATAAAATACTTATTGGAGATACTTAATATTTGATATTTATTACATCTCTGAATTAAATACCACAAAAGAGTTAAAGATTGAACAATCAAATAAATCTTAATCTTTAAAAAAAAATTTTTTTGAACATAAATGTAGATTAAATTTCTTAATACAATATTAATATTGATAACTGCTACAAGCTTTTAGTATCTACTTGCTTAAGATTCATGCATTTATGGATGTTTAGTAGATTCTTGTTCAAGCCATCAGGATTAAAAAGAATGTATCAAAAATATTTTAAAGGAACTAAAGGAAGTTAATTAAAATTGCTCTCCAAGGTATAAGGAAAGCTGTGTTTATAAATACTGTATTAGCGATGAGTGTAATGATATGATTGATTGCTCCTATGATTGCAATTATGACTTGATTTAAATTTTAGATTTTAAGTTTAATTTTAAATCTACTCATAATAATCTTAAAAATAATCACCACTTGATAAAGCATTATGAAGAATAGGAAACAAAAATATACCTAAATAGCACTTTTATTGATGAGAGTGTTAATAAAGTCAGAGGTCATCATTCCCATAATAGGCGTCATGGCATAAATGGCTAAATAATACCTACAATTTTACCTATTTTTTTAATTATTTTGTTTATGATAACTATGTGATTTGATTTAACTTATTTATTTTATGTTTGATCTTCAATTAACACATATTTGAATAAAATTAATTTTTTGAAACATTAAAACATTTTATATTATCTTTAGTAGCTTATAGGAGCAGATTTTAAATATATTTCAATCAATTAATCTGTAAAATGCTTTAATTTTCAAAGAAAATAAATAATTGCTCATTTCAAATGAATAAATTTAAAATTAACTAACGTAAAGACCACATTTAATTTTAAAATATTAACAATAAGTTTTAGATATTTCAAGTTTTCATTTTTATAGAGGTTTTTTAATATTTATAAAATAGTTTTTTAAGTATTTAATAAGTGACTATTACAAATATAGTTAACACAGTTGTAGACATAATCAATATTTAATTATTTAATTATTTAGCGATATCTTGATATTAAATAAATAAATTACTATTTTTTATAAAGTCAACCAATGTCAAGATTCCATAATAAAATTTGCTTTTAATTCAAAGAAGGGAGATGCTAAAAGGGTGATGATTGTGAGTACTCACACACTCTTCCTAATAGAGATTAAGGAATTGGCACACTTTTTCGTGGAAATCGCTAAAATAACAACAATAATAATTATGAAAGTAATGAAGGATAGTAAGATTAAGAGAAAACAAAAATTTGCAGGTTTTTCCTTCAAGGAAATTGTTAATATGGAGATAATTGTAAATATAAACACTCTCAAAATGAAGATAATTAAGATAATTAAGAAGCACCAAGTAAGGAAGATAGGTTTTAAGCTAGATAAATGTAATATAATAATGCAAAAAGACAATAAGAAAACGATGAAAATAAAGAATAAAATGAGGGATTCAAAGATTAAGAGAAAACAAAAATATGCCGCTACTTCCTTTAAGGAACTTGTACAAAAGGAGACGAGTGTAAATTCCTTCATTAAAAAGGTGACGGTGAAGAAGATTAGGCTAAACCTAAAAAAGTTTGCTATAATTTTTAAAATAAAGGCTTTTGCAGAATGGGAGATAAATGTAAATTTTCTCATGAAGATGGTGCTAAAGCAAATGCTGATAATTAGACTAATTAGAATCCTTCTAATGAGAAGGATGTAGATATTTTAAACAACTAAATTTTTAAATTTTCTATAATTGATTTGGGTAAAAGCTGTAATCTAACTAATCCAAAAGATATTTTTCCTATTGGGCAGAGATAGCTCGTTGCTTTCTTTGAAAATGGTTTTTTGATTCTTAGAATGATAACAAAAAAAACTAAGTAGCTGTTAGAAGTTCAAAAAAAGACAAAGAGTAAACGAAAAAACAGTTAAGAAATGGAAGAAGAAGATATGTAAACAGGAGCTCATTTTTCTTAACATGGATTGATTTTAGAAGTTTTGAAACAATTCTATTATCCAATTAAAAAAATAATAGCTGATAGAATAATTATTTCTTCTAAAAGATGGATTTTTGTTTCATTCTAGAACCCTTTGACTCAAACTTATGGGTTTTTAGTCTATGACTTAAATGATTGTACTAAAAATAAAGTAACAAAATGTGCTGCTGTTGATATAGCTCATTCTTAAAGAATTAATTCTGCTGAATTTTGCTTGAAAAGCGAGATTATGGCTTAAGTAGAGCAATAAAATAACTTTACTGATTAGTACAAAAATTTTGGCACTTAATATGAATTGGAGAATGACTTAATTAGATAAAAAAATATGAAACATGAATTGAGAATATAGAAAAAACAAGATCTAATAATGAATTATATTATAACTATAGAAAATGAAATTGGTGATATCTTTGCTGAAATTGATGAAATAAATGCTGATACTTCTTTGACTCCTGAAGAGAAAGATAAAAAAATAAATGAGTTGTAAGAATAATAGGAGAAGAAGAGCAAAATATTATATAAATACTAAGATATTTATGATTAATTAACTGAATAATTAGAAGATGAAAATGATGATAATGAAGAAAAAGAAAATGATGAAGATGAAGAAGAATAAAAAAATGAAGCAGACTAAGATTAATATAATTCATATAGTAGTTCAAATGTATCAGAAGATGATTTCTACAAAAAAGAATTTTATGAAGAAGATGAAGATTTAATTGATGAAATAGAAGAAGAAAGTGTTGATCCTATCAATTTAGACTCAGATGAAGAAGAAACTGATTAAAAATCTGATTTAGCCGACAATTTTTATTTCAAATCTCTAATCATCGAAAGCCAGTATGCTACCTCTCTTGATGACTTAGTTTTATTTACTTCTTCTAAAGATGGTAATAAATCATTAAATTTTTTTTATTGATGTGCGTTATTAATACATATTAAACCCTAAATATTTATTTAAATTAAATATTTCATTCATTTTTTTAATGTAGGAATGGTAAAAGTTTGGAATATATCTAAAATCGGTGAAGAAGCAGATTCAGAGAAAGAGAAAGAAAAAGAAAAAGAAGAAAGCGAAAATTCATAGTAAAGATAAAGACCTAGACTAGGAGGAATCTAAACTCGAGATTTGTAAGCAAATTTAGCTGCTGCTAATAATATTTAGAGCAATTTACAAAGTGACAAAACTTCTAAACTAAATTCTCATTTCGAATATTAAGCTGTAATCAATGAAGATCTATCACTAAATATTACAGATAATATTTTGAAAAAGCAAATAATTAAATCAATTAAATAAGTTACAATAATCGTCAAATCTATCCCACCTGAACTCAATAAGCTGAACAGAATATTATTATTAGGAGGAGTAATTAATATTTTATATTTCTTAAATTAAACTAAAATAACTTTTATTTATTAAAAATATTAGGAATAAGGAAAAATGTTTAGTATTGGATTGAATTTTTCGTTAAGCAAAGTATCATAAATTGGAACAGAGACATAAGCAATAGATGAGTTTTATGTCTCTAAATAAAATTAAATATTTTGCATCCTAAATAGCTATGATAGTAGCTAAATACTATAAATAGGTCACGATTCAAGCTCTTTAGTAGATGAAGTCAAATTGAATATAGACTCTTTCCATGTTAGCTTTGAAGAAGAATCAAAAATGATAAAATTTTACTATGGAAACAGCAACTAGCTTGTTATGATTAAAACAAAGGTTCCTGAAAAGAAAATTAAGCTTTCAGATGAAGAAATACTTGAAATGGAACTTTAAAAAATATAAAATGACTTAATTTTAGAAACTACTGAATAAGAATAAGAAAAATAAAAGGAACAAGATGTTTAAGATAAAGCAGAAGAATCTAATAAGGATAGCTAATCAAATAATGAAAAGGACAAAAACGAAAACTAAGAAGAAAATAAATAAAAAAGCGATGAAAATTAGAAGGAAAAAGAAGGAGAAAACTCTGACTCTCAAATCAAAACAGTTCTTGATTTTACACAGCCTTATAAAATAGATTTCAAGAATGACGAGAAACTATTTTCAAAGGAGCTTGGTTTCAAAGAAAAAATACATAGAATTTTAGAAATCAAAATCAAAAATAAGTAAGTACTTTTTGCCTTAGTAATGAATAAAAGCAAAAATATTACACAAGATTGCTACCTCTTTAATTTCGAATGCAAGAGTGGTTAGCGTAATTCATTTAGACAAAGAGGTTAGAATGATAGAACAAGAGTATAAAATGACAGATCAAGAAGTAGATCAAACCTAAATTTTAAAAGTTAAATAGAGAGAAATTTAGGTGGTGCTAATAGGTAGTTTAATCTAATTTAAAAGGAGCAGTAAGATGGTGAATAAAGATAAAATTAAAGGAGGGACTTTAGAGATTAAAAAAGAGACGATAATAGATTTTAGGATCGTAGCTAGAACAAAAGAGATGAAGAAGATGGTTAAGGCTAATAAAGATAGCATTAATAAAATGATCGTTAGTAAGGCTAGTAAGGGTTTAATAGATAAAGAAATGGCAACAATAGAAATAACTAATAACAAGGAAGAGACCATTTCTAAAGAAGGGATTAAAGCTAAGGAGATAGAAACCCTAGAGACTAATAAGGAGGCCAACAAGGAGGTAGATTTTAATCTCGTTTTAAGCCTAGAAATTAAAGTTATGGAAACCGCCCAGACGGGTCAAGCTAAAATAGATTTGGAAATAATTAAAGACCAGGCAATGGTAATTTTTAAAACCCTAGAAATGTTAGATTTAATTAAAATTAACAGGGAAGAAATAACTCAAGAGCAACACGCTCTGACTGGAATAATGACAAAATAATATAATGAAAATATGTAAAAAACAATATAACCAATTTTAATAAAATAATTTATTTGTATTTATTTACGATTATATTTTTATGTAATTTTTAATAAATAATTTATTTGTATTTATTTATTTATGATTATATTTCTATGTAGTTTTTAATAAATAATTAATTAATCAATATGTTTTTCCTTCAACTTCAATAGATTTTTTTTGAAATTTGAATAGACAAAAATTATTTTAAATTCTATTATTGATTTTTACCATAAATAATGAGTGAAAATTTATTTTGAATTGTTTAAAATCTGACCGCAAATTAAAATTTAAATAACTAATAAAAAAATATAGTGTTTATTATGATGATATTTCTATTTTAAATGAAGAGATGCAAGTAGAAGCAAGGCTATTAATGAATATTCAAAGATGAATTTTAAATACTTAAAATATATTACATTTTCTTTATCTTGCATGTGTCTTCTAACTCAGTCTTTAACCATTTATATTGTTTTAAGAGAACAAAGATTCAAATTAACAAAGAAACAAGATATAAAACAAAGAATCTTTTTTATTAGATTGAATATCTTATATATTAATAAAGCAAGATAGATTTAAAATTCACATAACTAAGTAAAGAAACAATGGCTGAAATTAAGGGTGAATATTTATAATCGAAAAAATGTTTAATTCAATAAATTTTATGATTTATAATAATAGCAATTATCAATCTTAGACTTCTTGCAGGTATTGCTAAGCCTAATCCTAAAATGGGTAAATATATTATCTTAACATCAACAAATACTAGATTTGCATTTTTTAATCAGCAATTATTAAAACTTGATTAGAATATTAAATTTATAAGCATCAATTAATAATTAATTAGAAGTAAATTGTATAATATTATTTTATTTTCAAATAGGTTAGTCTTTAGGTCCCTTAGGTATAAATATGATGCACTTTTGTAAAGTATAGCATTTCTTATGATATTGATAAAAAGAATAAATTAATACGCATGCTTTCAATGATAAGTTAAAATATAATAAATTATTAATAGGATTTTAATGCTGCTACTGCCCATATTAGATCTGATATCCCTTTAAGAGTTTAAGTAGCTGCTAAAGTAGATAGAAGTTACTCTTATATCATTAAACCTCCTGAGACTTCTTGGTTGGTTAAGAAAGTTATAAGTAAATATAAATAAACACAAAGATTGATGAATAGTTTTAAAGTAACATTTGTCTATAAATAGTGAAAGAAAAGTTGACACAATATGCAGGTCACGTGAATTTAGATTATATTGATGTTAGATATGTTTATGAAATAGCTAAAATTAAGAAAGAACTTGACATTGATTTTAGAAGAGCTACCTTAGAAAGTATTTGCAATGTAAATAGAACTTTCGATTACTTGTTATAAAAAAATTACTAATTATTTATTGATCACTCTACTATAAATATTAATTATTTTTTAACAAATATAAAACAAATAAATAGTGTATTATTGGTTAATGCAACAGTATGGGAGTTAATGTTAGTATTATTGATGAAAAACCAAAGCCATTCAATCCTAAGGCCAAGGTTTGATTCACTAAAAACTAATAGCCATTTTCTATGCCTTATTTTTTATTTTTATCTCAAAAATATTTTTTCATATTTAAACAATAAATTAATAAAATTCTTTTTAGAATAATTGTTTTTTTTGTCTAATTGTTGTATGTGACTAAATAAATATTCATATTAACTAAGTTATTCTTTAAACCAAATATTTGAATTTACTTACATGAAAGATTAGTTCAATTCTAAAAAAAACAAATTCATTTATTCATAAAAAATCATTATTTTTAATAAAAAAAGCAGAAAAAGATTTTTATTTATTTTATTAATATTTCATAAAATGATGTTATATCAATAAAATCTATCGTCTTAGTTGATGTTTATTTTAGCTAGTTTCTTTACTTTAAATAATCAAAACATAAAATCATTAACTTCAGATTCTGTAATACTATATTTAGTTATGTGTTTAATTGTTTTAGTTATAATTTAATTTTAATAATTTAAATTTACTTTTGGTGCTTAAATTCAACAAATACTCTTAATTATTAGTATTTTTTTAATGATTTTGAGAAATTCATGTAAAATTTATAGCCAAGCATGTTATAGCTGAAAATAAACTTAATAATATATCCTTAAAAACTGAAATATACAGCATGGTGAATAATTTCAGAATTTGATATTTATTGTTTTTAAAAAGATTTTATATCAATAAAATCTGTCATCTTAATTGATGTTTATTTTAGCTAGTTTCTTTACTTTAAATAATGAAAACATAAAATCCTTAGCTTCAGATTCTGTAATACTATATTTAGTTATATATTTAATTGTTTTAGTTATAATTTAATTTTAATAATTTAAATTTACTTTTGGTACTTAAATTCAAATACCCTTAATTATTAGCATTTTTATAATGAATTCGAGAAATTCATGTAACCTTTATAGCCAAGCATGTTATAACTGAAATAAATTTAATAATAAATCCTTCAAAAATGAAATATACGGCATGATGAATAATTTCAGAATTTGAAGTTTATTGCATTATTGTAATCCTTCTCCTAGGTATTCTAAACCCTTTTATTCTATCATGTTATCTCTAGTTTAAAAATTAAATTTATTATTATTTTTATCATAAATTATTTATTTACTCTCCTATCATTAAGGTAAGTTTCTCTAAATTATGGCAATAAGATAGTCCTTAACTGATAGCTAAAGCGCCTTCTTTTTTAATTTCATTACTATTTTTTGGTAAATTTAAATTAAATTATCTTTCTTAGTAATTAATTACCTAAAAAGCTTTATTGAAACTATTTTTAAATTGGTACATCCTTTCAAAATAGATGATATTCCTTATGTCCCTTCACTTTGAAGCTAATTACTATTTGAAGTTATTTTTGCAAAAATTTATTTAAAATAGTTATTTTATACTTATCAATCATAAGAAAGAGTCTAGCAAGACTCTTGCAATTTCCTATTTACTCTCCAAATATTTTAAATCCACCTTTGATTTAATTTTAGCTGATAAAATAATGTGAAAAATAAGATAAAACAGAATTAAAATATACCCTATCTACAAGTTTAATTATTCCAAATTTTAAATACTCCTTATCCCCTCTCCTAAATAACAAATCTCATCTTATCCTATTTATGTTTAGCTCAATTAAAAATAAATAAAATAATCTTAATACATAAAAAGCTTACAATCCTATGTCAATTTTTAAGTATTTTAATTTTTAGCAAAATTGAAATCCCTAAGACAGTTCTATAACCCCTAAAATTCCTATATTACAATTTCTATTTTCAAAGAATTATATATCAAGCTAGAGAAAAAAAGATTAAATACTATGGAATATTGATGTAGAGGTTTTCTAAAAATTTAAAAGACTATAAAGAAAGAGCTAGATAGTTGCAGTCTTACTGACTAAATTCTTAGCCACTAAACATTTTAGAAAAAATAAATTAAAAAAAAATAATTAATTTAATTTTACATGACAATACTAAAGCTAAACTATTTTATGTATGAATATTATAGATTAATTTACTAATAAAGCATGTTCATATCTTCACCATTCTAAATTTTATATCTTTTAAAAGTTTAAATTAAATTTCTTATTCTCTGATAATTTACGTGCATGCTAAACACTCCCCTTAAAGTTGTAAGCTTCTAAAAATTATTTTTATATTTTTAAATTTTAATTATCAAAATTCAAAATATCGAAAATTTTATTTACTTTGATTTCATGGAAACAATTTTATTATGGTGTTTTTTTTATTGTGATTTCTTAACAAAAAATAAGTTTTTTTATTTGTTCAAAAATCAAGCAATATTTTTTTTTTAAATTGATTATTTTTTGAAAAATATTAATTTTATTTGCTGATAAAAATAGGTAAATTAATGAGTAATTATTTTGAAATTAATTGTGACACTAAAGTACTATTATAAGACCATAAAAAATCAACTAGATAAGTGCTTAAAGTAATATAATTTATTAAATGAGAGAAATTCTTTTGTACAAAATCTATTTTTGTGTGGAGAGTAAAGTATGTATATTCATCCATCCCTTAAAATTAAGGTTAAAAGTAGAATTTTTTAATTCTACTGTACATACATACATTCATAGATAGCAGTTGATAAAAATAAAATTAGATAAATAATAACAACAATCAAATTTAATTTTAATTTATTAAATAAAAGTATAGTATAATTTTTTATATTGCATTTCATATTAATAATTTTATTACAGAATTAATTAATTAATTCATTTTAAATTTATAAAAATTAAATAAAATTTTCATAATAAAGAAAGATAGCAATAATTAAGCATTAGACCTCAAAAGGACCATAAATAAATTAAAAAAAGTAATGAGTAAAGTTGAGATTTTACAAAATTGAAAAATAAAATTAAAATAAAATAGGTAATTTATAGTAATAATGATTTGTCAAGTACACAAGTAAGAAATAATCTAGGTTTGCCTAAAAAAGGGTTGCGATAACTAGCTACTCTGTTAAAAATGCTTGATTATTCATCCAACAGATCACACTTCAGAATTTGTTGAGAAAAGCAGAGTTTTTGACTCTGACGGTAAAGTAATTTTAATGAGTCGTACCTATGATAATTTAAAATAGAGAGTTAGTCAAACTATCTTGAATCTCAAGTAATAACAAATATAGCTAACAGACGAGATAGAAAATTTAACTTTTGATTTCCAAAGAAGACTCTAAGCATATTTAGATGAGAAACTAAAATAATATAAATCAGAAATTCGCAAATTCTACCACCAGCTACAAAATAGTCTTTATACTGAATAGAAAAAGCTTTAGAAAGTTAGAATTTTCCCAGATGATCCTTATGATACATAGATCAATCACTTTAACGACTTTAAGAATCAAATTCTTCGCAAAGTAATTGATGAAGTTGAAAGTGTAGAATTTAAAGCAGGGTAGAAGCAGTAGGCCTTTATAAGCAAATCGAATTATGATAACTCATATAATCGAATCACTTAAACTATTGATTAGCATCCTTTTGTTTTACTTAAAGTTGTTAATGACATACCTTTTGAGCAGTAATGCATTTAAGCACTTTCTATTTAAAATAAGTTCTACGAGCATAAAGATTGGATTAATAAGCTTTGTTATTTAGATAGCAATTAAATCTTCGCTTCTGCATCTTCAGATTCTACGATAAGGGTAAAATGAATTTTTATTTGATTTTTTTAACCAAAAATGTCAATTATAATTGATTCAAGCACATATTTTATTGATATTTTAGAAGTTTTCCCCAAACAAAATATAGATTCTGCTTCCTAATCAAATCAGTTATGCTTATTTTCTGTGTGACATAGCGGTTTTTTAAAAGCATTAGTTTTATTTAGGTTAAATAAACTGTTAGAAGCAGTAGGTTTAAAACAAAACAAAAATATAGATTTTATTTAATGGTAATAAATAAAAATAGAATGATAAAAAAAATATATATATATAGATTTAAATTATGAAAATTTTGGAAATAAAAAAGAGATTTGTGAGGATAATTTTGAATAATATATTATAAAAATGATATTATGCTTAATAGCTAGCTTAATTTATTAGCTAAATTAACTTACTAAAATACTCCAATAATTTCAAAGCTCTAAAAAGCTCATCTTGATATGATAAGTTGAAAATATTAATTATTACAATAGGTTTTTGATCTAAATACTGATGCAGAAATAGCTAAGATGGAGGGTCATATAGGCGCAATTAATACTTTATTATTCTGGGATGAGACTACACTAATAAGTGGAGGACTAGATAAGACGATAAGAGTGTGGGATTGGTAAGTCTAAACTGATGAGCAACAAACAATTTTGTATGGA
This sequence comes from Tetrahymena malaccensis 436, assembly GCA_000231845.2. NCBI lineage: Eukaryota > Ciliophora > Oligohymenophorea > Hymenostomatida > Tetrahymenidae > Tetrahymena > Tetrahymena malaccensis. Next base: position 73,270 of record JH720028.1, on the reverse strand, counting down.
CATGACAAACCAGTTCGTGCTTTAGTAAAATTGGATGATGACTTGTTTGCGTCAGGTGGAGGAGAAAAATAAGTATACATTTGGTCGTTTTAAAATAAGAAGCTAGTAAAAAAATTACCTGAATGTGAAGATACAATTTTATGCTTAGCTAAATTGCATGGTGACTACATGGCATCTGGCTCTTCAAAGGGAATTATAACAATATATGATTATTAAAGGCTTAATGGTAATATAATAAAATTCTTGACTATTCACAGTGGTGCAGTAAAATCAATGCTGTATATGAAAGATGAGCAAAGGTTAATCACAGGAGGAGATGATAACTAAATTTACATTATAAAATATATGTAGGTTGATCATCCATACAAATTATAAGGCCACAAAGGAGGTGTTACTTCTCTAATCTATTTGAATTCTCCTACCTTTTTTGGCTCTGCTGGATGGGATGGATAAATCATGCTTTGGGATATTGAAAAAAGAGAAGAAGTCCTTTCTATACAAGAAAACGAGAACTATATTCAATCTGTCATATATATGAATGATGGTAAAACATTAATATCAGGAGGGTCAGACCACACAATAAGGGTATGGACGATGAAAGCTCAAGCGACACTGGAAGAGCTTTCTATGCAATTACAGTCATTTGCTAATATAAATGAAAATCTAGATAACTCATAAAACGGTATTGAAGGAAATCACCTTGAGACTCCTAAGCAGGGTAACTGTGAGGTCTGTAATATTTTCTGAGACTATAAATATGGAGCTTTAAAATAAAAAATTAAAATGCAAATATAATAGTTTCTAATAACATTTTTTGTTTATATAAAATTTTATTTTATCTTTTGTAAAATATTTTGAGTTTGTATGTATATTTTTGTAGTTAATTTTCCAATTAAATTTATGGATTTCCTTTTCACATTAATTTCTAAGATGAAATAAATTATGTTTTTCTAATATAAACAAGATAAGTAACAAAAATTTCCATAAAAAATTATAGAAAATAAAATCTTAACTAGCTTTGGTAATATAAGAAATTAATGATATTGCCACTTGTAATTTAAAAATGTTTATGCTAATTATTTGATGATTAATTTTAATTTGAGTAAAAAAGAATAAAAAATTAGGAAGAAAGTGGTGATAGTCTAAACTAATTAATTTAGTGTAAATACAAAAAGTAACCCTTAAGAAAAAAATACATAAATTGATCAAATAATTTTTTAGCTAATTTAAAATAAAGTAATATTTGTAGAATACCATTTTATTAATTATTGTTGATAGTTTACATTATTATTTTTAGTGATATTTTTAAAATATATTTTTTAAAATGTGATGCTCAATTAGATCAATCAGCTACTTTGTTTTAATTTTATTTATTTATTTAAGTTTCATAAATATTTATGCGTTGATCAAATATATATCGTAAAAAATAAGCAAAATTAAAATTACTTTCTTTTTTGTAAACAAAAAAATCTTTTATACAAAATTCTTGCTGGAAAATTAAAAAGTTTTTTTTATAATAGCTAATAACCACAAGAGTTAGAAGTTAACTTATTTATAATTTTACAAATTGTACACTTATAAGTTAATTAATATTTTTTTTGGCATTACCAGTTGGATAATTTGTTAATAAGAGAGAGAGTTGAAACCAATAACAAAAATAATAATTTAATAATTTCTTTTAGTGAACAAAAAAGTTTTTATTCAGTTCAAGAAAAAGTGTTGTAAGATTTAGTTTGATTAAATAATTTAATAAGATAATAAGCACAAGTAGTTTTTATCATAGAATTAATCATGTTAAACTACTAAGGAAAAAGTAGTCTTATCTAATAAGAGGAATAATGTGCTTTGGAAGAAATTTTAAGTTTTTTAGAGGAATAGCTACTTTAGCATAAAAATTTAAAGACATTAAAGAGTGAAAAGCTACATTTATGTATGTAATTCTTATTTTTTGTTTAGGAAAACTAAAATCCTAAGGTAAATTATGTAGTTAAAGCAACACCAATTGTCAATTAATATAATCGCCAGATAGAAAATGATTTAATCATTTAAAACAAAAACTTAGTTTAGCATATAAAAAATTTAAAACACCCTAACATTGCAGAAGTTCACGAAGAATTTATTATTGATTACTTTCACTTTATTGTTTTTTCCTAGTGCAATTCTTCTCTATCTCTATAAGCTCAAGAAAATAGCACTTCATAGATTGGTGATAATTAGTTTTAAGAATTGGCAGACCAACTTACAGATGTAGTTGATTATCTTCACAAAAACTCATATGTATTAAATCATGTAAGTATAAATAAGATTTTTGTTGGAAGTGATAACTTGATAAAATTGTACGATATTCTCTACTATAATACATACCCTAGTCCTACTCTTAATACTTTGCCAAGTACTACACAATCAGTAAAAAAAGTTAGTTTTGATATACATTTAGATACTGACATTGAAGATGCAAAAGAGTTTGAAGAAAAGAAGAAAAATGATCTATGGTCAATTGGTATGATTTTAGCTTAATATGGTGGTTGCGCTAATGAATTCTTTGAAAAAAATACTTTTTAATCTTCTTAAAAACAATAAAAAATATAAACCCCAAAATCACCTAACCTTAGCATTTAAGCAAATAAACTGATTGAATTTATTTTAACATAAAGTACTTGCCAATTAAATCTTTCGATTTAAGATATAAAAGAGAGAATAATAGATTTTTAATATAATTATTAATAAGGATAATTATTAACAACAAAAAGAACATAAAGCTCACTTATGGAGTTAAGCAGTAATCTTCAAGATAATGGTATCAGCACACATGTTAGTTTACACAAATTCCATAATACCACAGAGGATAATTAATTAATATCGACTGATAGATAATTATTATCTTTAAATCTTGAGAGAATTACGGAATTTAATTTTTCAAAAGGCAAGCAATTACTGAAGCAATATAAAGATTTCATCAAATATAGGCAAGACAATATAGATGCGTTGATTTCTTTGGGTTATTTGGAAATGAAAGTTAATTGCAATATCTAATTAGCTAACAAATACTTTCAAAAAGCATTAAAGAATAGTGCTAATGAGGTAGATGCATACTATGGGATGTGTGAGTGTATTTTATCTATGAAAGATAGCTAAAATTATTTTAAAGTAAACCAATATACCTAAGTCTGCTTAAAAATTAGAAGTAAAGATTGGAGAGCTGATTATTATAATGCGTGGGTAAATTATGAATAAGAGGAGTTTGATTAAGGAGAAAAAAATATTGATTTGGCTCTATAAAGATAAAAATAGTAAGGTGTTATTTATTCTCTAAAGTCTATAATTGTTTTAAAAACAGGTGAAAATGAAAAAAGATCAAAAGCTCTAATTGACTACGCAGATTCACTAAATACTAAAAATGATCCAATAATAAACCTAAGAAAGGGTATGTACCATTATCACTTTAAGGATTACTCGCAAGCCCTAAGTTGCTTTCAGTAATCTCTAAGAATGTGCCCTAACTAATTTTTAACTCTTCTCTAAATGATAGAAGTTTATACAATTTAAGATATGATTGAAAAGAGATAAAATTTAGTAGAAAAAATTAAAACTCTTTTTCCTTAAAACTTTATTGTTTATTAAATTTTGGGGGATTTAGAACCAAATTCACAGCAATAAATGTCTTACTATTAAAAATCTATAGAGTTGAATCCAGATTAGACTTATTCATATAAAAAAATTGCGGAACTAAATTATAAACTGAATTAATATTAAGAATCAATCAAATATTATCAAATTTTAATTTAAAAAAATCCAAAAGACAGTTAATCTTTGTATGTTTGTGGAAAAATCTCCCACTATTAATTAAAAAATCTGGAATAAGCAAAAGAGTTTTATTTAAAAGCTATCGAATTTGATTCTAAAAATACTGAAATTCTTTTTGATTTATCAAATATATATGAAAAATTTGGGAATTACGATCAATCATTAGAGTTGATAAAAAATATTAAAGAATTAAATAAACATGATAACAGGATCCACAAGAAAATAGCATTCTTATCATTAAGGAGTCCTAATTTTAAAAGCGAATATTTTATCAAAGAATTAAAAAAAGCAATCCCAAAAGATCCTCAAATTGAATTTACTTTAGAGGAACTTTAGCTCTTAAATGATGTTGGCATGACCAAGAATGTAGAAGATTTCTTGGCTTAGCAGCTAGAAAAAAATACATGCAAATCACTGATTTATTTTCTGATGAGTTAAATTAAAATATTTTAAAATGAAATCTTAGATGCTGTTGAATTTTTGAGAAACTCACTTTAAATATCACCACTCGAAATTAGATACAATATACTCATTGCAAAATGTTATAATTCATTAAACATGCAAGAAATTTCTTAATATCATTACCAGTAGATTTTGTAGCAGGATGAAAATCATTTAGAAGCCCTCTTTCAAATGAGCAAAATCAAACACAAAGAGCAAAATTATGAAGAATGCATTAAACTAATAAAAAAAATGGAAAGCCTCAATGAAGAATAAAACGAGGCCTATTATATTCTAGGTGACTCATACCTAAAAAAAAAGAAATACAATTAATCTGTAGAAAATTTTAAGAGCTACATCAAAAAAGCTTCTGAAAGCGAATTCAACTTTTAGGTGTATAAACTGCTGGCTAATGCCTATCAACAACAAGGGTAGAAAAAATTAGCTTTAGAAAGCTACTACAACTATTTAAATTTTGATCCATAAAATACTTAAATCTTGTTTTTAGCGAGTAAATTAGAATAAGAAACAAATAATTTTTAAAAAGCTAAAGAAGGCTATGAAAATTTACTAAAAATAGACCCCAACAATCATGAATGTAAATTTAGTCTAGGTTTATTGTTATAATGCATGCAAGAATATGAAAATTCTTATAATTATTTGGAATAATATCTTCAAATTAAACAAGATTCCATACAAGCAAGACTAGCGATAGCTTAGCTATAAGTTGTTTTCAAGAAAAATATACTTAGTGCAATAAAATAGTATGAAATTATTTTGGAAAAAGAACCAGATAATTAATAAGCCCTTTTAGAATTAAGCAGTTTGTTTGAAAAGAACTAATAATTAGATTTGGCTGAAAAATAAATATGTCATTATATCTAGATTTATCCAAATGATGAAAAAGGCTTTCTTTTAAAAGCTAAATTAAACATGAGAAACCAAAAATATAAGGAAGCTTATTTGAGCTTCTAAAAAATAATATCTATCAACCCAGAGAATTTTGTAGCTTATACAAATTTAGGAGAAATATGCAAGATATTCAAAAAATATGAAGAAAGTGAAAAATATTATGAGAAAAGCTTAGAAATAAATTATCGTTACTCAATAAGCTATTACGAAATAGCTCATCTCAATTTTATTAATGATTAAAAGTTAATAAACTATGATAAAATTATTAATTATATGGAAAGTGCCATTTAATTTGATCCTGATAATATTCAGTTTGTTTAATTCTTAGCAGAAGTTTATTTAAGCCAAAAAACTTTAATCAATCAAGAAGTTCTTTAATATTTTAATAAATGTATTGAAAATTGTAAATCATAGAAAACCAAAGATGAAATAGAAAATATTTTAAAGTAGTTCCAATAAATATCAGATTAAAACATGAAAAAACCAACTAACCTCTTAAGCAAATTTACTAACATAAGTTTAAACATTTTTTAACAAAAACCTTCATAATAACATTTTTCGACAAGCAAGTTGAAATCTGAGCTACACATTAATGTAAAAACAGAATGTATTGAAAATGATGAATAAAATTAGTAGTAACAATAAGAATAACAGCAACAATAACAACCACAACCATAATAATAATAACAAATTAGTAAAAAAAAGTATTGCAACTGCAGTATATTTTGAATTATTTAATTTATAAAAATTAATATTTTATTTTTAAAAACATAGTAAAAAATATTTAAAATCAAATTTAGAATAATACATTTTTATATTGTAAATACTTGTATATACGTAAATTGTTAAGATGAGTAATAAAAAACTTTATTATTTATTAAAAAATTATTAATCTAATATATTTTTAATTCAATTATCTCTTAAATTAATTTTAAAACTCATAAAAAACATAAAAAATTTAGTAATAAAATATATAAAATCTAATATAATTACACTTTTAATTAATAAAACTGAAATCTGGTTAATTTTAAATCAGAGTAAAAAAGGCTATTACAACGATAAAATATTATGATTTTAGCAAATTTACATTTACCATATAAAATAAGAAAAAAATATTGATATTTATTTTAACCTCAAATATGTATTTTTCTTAATACAATTATATAAATTTTTTATTAATCATTATTAAATCTATTTACTTTCTTTAGAACTTTCGTTTTCAGACTACTTTTCTTTCTCCTCTTTGTTTCTTTTTTCTTTTTTTTCGTGTTCTTACATGTCTCTTTCTTCTTGTGAATATAAGAAAAAAATATTTCTTTCTAATACATATTTAAATTGGAATAATACATTTTTCAATATTTTAAATTAAATGATTTGCTTATGTAATAATAAAAATGTCAAACTATTTGTAAATGATAAAGATTTTAATTTTATTTATAAATATTGCTGTCAATTCAAATAATTAAAAAAATTAAATAATAAATAAAAAATATTTTTAACTTAAAGGAAATAATTTTATTTTTTTATAAAAATAAATTTTTTAGAGAATTTTGATATAGCAATAATTTGTGTTAAAAAACAATTGAAGCCAAAACTTAATTTAACATCTAAAGATAAACAATATCTAATAATAATATTTGATTGTAGCAAGATGAGATAATAATTTTATATATACATCATATTATATTAAAACTAATTATGCTATTTATTTACTAATTCATACTTGATATATTTTATTTACTATTATATAGCAAATCTGGAATGATTATTCGTGTCTTTTTAAATAACTATTATCGTTTATATCAGCTTATTCTTATTCCATTAGCTATGTTAATATATCAAGTTTCTCCATAACATTTTTCGTAAATAAGTTATAGTATTCAGTTACTTAAACTTTCTCTTCATATTTTTGTTTGTTTGTAGCCCAAAATTCTTTTATTTCTTAAAGTGACTTAACTTGATCTGGGTACATATCTAATATTTACTATGTTTTGAATAAATTTTATTCATTTGCCATCAGTATAAATTGTTCAAAGCTCATTTCATTCATTATTGATTTACTCTTAAATTTATTGTTCAGTACTTGTTATTTTTATTCATCCAAATCAACAATAAATGATAATAACTAAACACCTTCTTCGTCTATAAATGCTTTTTCCATATTTGATGATATAGCATAAAAGATGCCCATGTACTCTTACTATAACTGTTACTTTTTTTGTGTAAAAGTATTCATAAAGAATTGTATAATTTCAAAAACATCAAATTTTTATTAGTTTAGCTCATTTATTATCTCTGTAGATAAGTTGTTAATTTATTAAAGATCTATATTGTCGAACTTTTTATTATTTTCTTAATCATTTTCATTATTTTTTTATTAATTCATTTTTTATTAAAATTATTAAATTTGATCAAGAACTTCTCTTTGATATTATTCCTTTTTTAACACTAAAGGTATTGTTGTTAATATTTTGTATTTATTAGTTGTACTCTTTTCAACTTTTACTTATTAAATATTTTCACATAGAAGCATATATGTTTTGCAGAAAAAATGAAGATCTACAGAGCTAAAGTCATTGAAATAAAGGTTCATAAAGATATATATTTATGGGGATTCACTTTACATTAGCATGCACTATTCAATAACTGAAATCATTTTCAGCTCTGCAACTTTTCTCAAACCAAAGAGGTACAAAAAATACTCATACATTTAAATATATAGAGGATTTAATATTTATTAGTGATTTTTAAGGCACTTAAAATTATCTTATATAATACTGTTAATCATTTTAAGGATTTATGGCATGTATTTAAGAGCATTTTTAGGCACTTTTATATCATTAATTAAGCTCGATATCTTATTTTTTTGCTAAAGAGCTGCTTCGGTGTTGATTGAATACTATTTATTTTATGATCTACTATTTTATGAAGGCGAGTTAGAGAAAATTGATGATCTTGGGCTGTCTAATTATCCTACTTAAGGATATATCAAACTTCCGTTTAGTAGACTCTTCTTTTTTGATTAGCCAGATTAAGGAGAACTTACATCCTTTTACCTAGAGGTTAATGAAGAATAGGGTGATTTTTATTGCTACTGAAGTCCGCTAAATAATGAGTAATGCCCTGTGTAAGGTTAATTTGACTTTGGAGTAGAAATATCAGAATTGAGGGATCCTCTTCTATTTTCTTTTTTAGTGAAATTAAGATTTAGTTTTTAAACTTTGAAATTTCTTTGTATCATTAAGCTCTACTCCTCTACAGTATTTTGTATAAGCTGCTCTGTATGAATTGCTCTGTCTTCTCCTCTTTAACTATTATATATTTCTTCAGTACTTTATACATTATTTTCTTATTATATGATAGAATTCGAAATTGTGTTTTAGCTACTTATTTGAGAGGCGCTTGCTTCCTTCTTCTAAGCAGAATTACTAAAATTACTAGTTTATTTACTCTCTTTTCTGTTAAAAGGATGCTTTTATTTATAAACCTTTTATGAATCAGTTGAGACTTGATTTCCTAAGCTGCTCACATTCCTAACCATGTTTTCAATTTTTTTGTCTTATTCAGAAGCACTGGATAGATAACTACTAAAGTTTCTACTTTAATTGAAATTCTTTTTTTGCTATTTTCTATTTTAAAACTCTTCTTTAAACAAACTATTCCTGCCTGAAGAACCACCACCTCCTAACCTTTCTGATATTTGAGAAGTTTCCAAATCTTCATTTTCTAATTGAATGCTTACTTTTTTACTGAATTGGGAATTAGTTTGTTTCCTATCTTTCTTATCAGCATTTTTAGAATTTTTTTGCTGCTAATCAAGCTTAGCTATAAGCTATATTTAATACTTTTTGGATTATTTAATTTCTTCTTCTTTTTCCTTAATAATCTACTGATATTTTTAAACTTATTTTTCAAGCTTAGCAGATAATTATTGACTTTTCGTGACAGTTTAATCAACGAATTCTTATATTTATAGAATTTTATCAGATTTATACAGATTTTCTTTATCTTTAAATAATTCCTAAACTTCCTTTACCTAATTTTCATTTATTTGGCTTATATCTGAGGATTCTAAACTTGCTTCAATTCTCTGTTTCTCTTTTATTGCTGTCTATTTTGAAGTATCTTTGCTTTTTGATTTATTTTTACCAATTAACTTTATTTACTTTCCTTGATTCTGTTGTTTTTGTTTAGGTGAGAATATACTTTTATTTTTATAACCTATTTCAATGCTTACATCATTTTTTTCTATTTCATCTAATCCTGTTATAAAGTAATTCGAAGATGATTTATCTTTTTCTTTATACATTGAGTTATTATTTGATTTATTTTTATTACGTTTAACAAATTTCGAACTATTTGAAGACTACGAAATTTAAGATTTCGAGTCATCTCCACTAGAATCTTACATATTTTAAATTTGTTATAACTATCTATTATTATTAGTTTGAAAGTTACTTTTTTGATTTTTTCTTTTTGTTTGCAAGATTTCGTCACTTTTAAATGCTTCTGTATCATTAGCTGAATCTGTATAGATTATGCTTAAATCATAACTATCAGACGATTGCTATTCGCTTGAATATTAAGAATTTTGTGATACCTACATTTATTATCCATTTTTAACCTTATTTCCTTTTTTTATTTTCTAATTAGAATTTTCTTTTTTTAATTCTTGTTTTATCCTTCTTTAAGAATCATTTTATTAAATTTATTAAGTTAAATCGCATTGAGTCATCATATCCATAACATCAACTTACATAGTTTAGCAAAACACATTATAGCATTCCATTTCTGTTTGGATATATTAATCAGCTATTTCAACTTATATGTAAACTTATGTCCCATTTTCTTTTAATTTTGTTTTTTTTGTTTGAGTTTAACCATCAGAAAACTAAAAAATTTGAGTATTAGTTTCAGCATTTTTCATTTCTAATAAATCATTTGTGTCAGTAGATTGGTTTTTCCAGAACTCTTTTAAGACTAACTATTTATTTTCGTCGAATTCATTTTCTTATTCATCAAGACGTTCTTGTTCTTCCTCCTCTTCTTCAATCTTTTTACTTGTTACTGGCATATTAGATTCTCTATCTATAACAAATTACCTCACAATCTATTAAAGTAAAAAAGATTCAGCAAATTTGAAAAAATAAAAATGATAATATAAATAATAACAAAAATCTTCAATCATCAATCTTTAGAAGAAATAATTTATTTATTTTTTATTACTTCATCTATTTCGTGCTTCTTCATTTACTCTTCTAATGTAAGCTTTTCTTTTTTAAAGTTCTCTCCGACCTTAATCAAATCGTTCCTCATTTTTCTATTTAGGTTTATTTCTTCGAGCATTTTTTTCTTTTCTTTTAAGGCAGTTTACCAATCTATTTTGTTTTGATTCATCAACAATGCCAAATTTTCTTAGAAAAGCAGATTGTATTCTTCTTATAATTAGTTGATTTGATTATTTATTATCTTATAATTTTTCTCAACTTTTTAACCCTTTTTTCTGTTAACTCTAAAGTATTTTAAAAATAATTTATTTAATTTTTAAAGTATCAAAATTTGGAAATTTAATTTTAATATAATAAAATAATTTTGTCTAAAATTTGTTTTAGATGATTACCTGCTATCAGTAACAGACTATTAAAGCTGCTTTTTTAAATCAGAAATAAGTTAGTTTCGATCATCAATCATTTAATATTGCTTTTATAGTTCGTTTTGATAGCTCTTATGCAATCTATTTATTTCTGCTAATGAATTTTATTCAATTTTGTTATTTTCTTTGCTTAGACTAATAAATATCTTTTCGCTCATAGATATTTAGCTATCCCAAATTTCTTACAGTAAGTGGCTTCTTTCTTTGCACTCAGTAGCAATCTATCTCAATACTTCACTAATAGAAGCTTAAAACACATTTTAAAAGTATGTAAAAACTGAATTTATACTTAAATTATCTGTCTTTACTAACTCGTCTAATTTATCCTCCATCCACTTCTTTACATTAAGAACTTCCTATCTTTTCTATAATTTATTTTTTTGCTCCACATAAACTGGCCTTGGCTTTTAAGCTACGAGATCAATCTTATTAGTTATATCTTGGGAATTTTATCTGGATATTTGCTTCAGGTCTATACTACTTTTTGATTTATATCCTTAAAGCAACTATTGCATACAATTTTTAGTTGACTAGCTTTTAGAGGGCTCCTGCTATTTCTAAGAAATTTCATGAAATTTAAGTCCTGTCTTATTAAAACCTTTTATTATAGATCAAGTAAATAATCGTAAAAAAAGGGAAGGATTTATGAATTTGAATTAAATTAAAACCTTGCTATGTTAGTGGCCTGTAAGTTGATTTGCTATACGAAGAAGTTAAGAGATTTATATTATTCTAATTCTGAGTATTTGGAAGTCCTCCTGTCATTGTTTAGGTAAATGTAGTTGCTAGTATATCCTTTGGACTTGATTAAATGCTATAAGCTGATGACCTATGAGATGATTACGGTAAAGTGAACTAAGGATTATTATTTTAAACTGAAATTTAGTTTGTTTTAGCTAAATATGAAATTGTTGAAAAACTTTTATTTTTAAGTTTTGGATTATGAGTTTTTTATTCGTTAGTTGAAATTTGATCTTATGTTTATTAATTTTGATTAATCTTTTCAAATATTTATTGAGAAAGCTGGTCTCTTGATTTTTCTTTTATCTCATCAAACGCATAAGGTACTATGCCTTCAGTTACATGAAAGTCATCATATTTTTTAGGTACAATAACATTGCTTTCTTTGTCATTTATGTTATATATAACATTTCTGTTTGTAAATAGATTTTATTGATCGCATAATTCATGGATATGAGAATCTAATTCTAAATAATTCATATGATCGTGGAAACTTAATTTGCTTTATGCTTTTCTCAAGTGATTGATATACTAAACTTCATTTTTCCTTGTGAGTAAGCTACCTTCAACAATTTTATCTTTTTTATTTTCTGTTGTTTTAGGAATCTATTTGATCTATGTTAATGTTTCTTCTTCTTCCTTGATAATTGGAGTAATTGCCTAAGAAAAATTTCTCCTTCTATTTGTTTATTCTGTTTTAGGTTTTTAGATATTGTTGATATAGAAAGACTTGGGAGACCCATTTTTGCTTAAACTTTAAACTGATGAAACTTTTTTCAAATCACTGTTTGGAGAAAAAATAATTTAACCATTAAATTAAAGTTTAGACTTTGAATGAATGCTATCTATTGACAGAGTATTACTACTTGGAGTTATAGACCTAATATTATCATAATTATTTACATCTTCTATTTGTTTTACTATTTACTAATCCCTATTTTATAGCTATTCTGGGTTTCTTTCATTCTACTCCTGGTCTGGAATAGAAAGAAGCTTTCCTATTTTTTATTTTATATCGTTATATTCTTTAGGACCCATTTTGATAGCCCCTTTTTAAGCAACAGTTTAAGATGAAGATATATTCATCTGTGCTCTAATTTTAATTAAGAATAATTGCTAATTAATAATATATAGTGAGAAATTTATCAATTAAATCTCTAAACAAAGCTATCAAAAATTTTTACTAAAAATCAAAATGTAATAACATTCTTACAATACATCTAATTGTCTTTAACATTAACCATAAGATTTTTATCATTTATTTAATATACTTATCAAAAAAAAAATCAAAACATTTAACGATTAAAAATATTAGGTCAATAGAAGAAAATATGCAATCTTATTATGAAACTTAATAATTTTATTTCTGCTTGTTAAAACGAATTAATACAATTTTAAAATATTAAAATAAAATTAAATTCCATAATTATTTAACTAAAATTGGCAAAATTAAATTAATTGTTTTTAAATTAAAAAAAATGATATTTATTTTATGGATTTTTAATTCAATATTAAATTAAATGCAATAAAAAGCATCATTTTATAAAAAATATTTTGTCTCATTTTAATTGATAAATATATTTTGTTATTTTAGTCCTTAAACTTATTTAAAACATTTAACAACAAAAATTAATTATTTGATTATTTTAAAATAATAAAATTAATTTTATTTTGCAGATATTCTAACCAAAAAATTTATTTTTTCATAATTGTAAATTTTTAAATTTTCTACAACATTTTAAATAATTATTTTCTTTCATAAAATTAAATTAATAAATAATCGCTTCAAAGGTTTTTATAAATTCAGATAAATAAAATTTAAATGAGAACTATTAAAAAAAATTACATTAAATTAAGTTTGATTATTATAAAAATTGTTCTTTCGCATAAACAAATTTCTTTAAATTAATTAAGTGAATTTGACTTACTATCAGTTATTGTTTAATAAATCTAATTATAAAAAAGTCAATTAGTAAACAAAATAATCAAGTAGAAGTAAAAAAATAAATGAAAAATAAAAATATAGATTAGAAAAGAAAATTATTTGCATATTAAAAACTATAAAATGCATATTAAAAATATTACACTAATATAATATCATTTACAATATGCATTTAATACGGGTTACTAGAAGTTATTTATATGGATTAGGATAGCTTCAAATATTTAATTTGGGTTTTATTAATATTGATCACTTTACATAATTTAACAATTTTAGTAATTAAGAGGTTCAGCATCTTTTAAATAAAAAAATAAACAGAACTAAAATTAAACATTATATTAGTTTTATTAATTAGTGAGATATACCTTATGTTCTGTAAAGATAAATATGTATTTTCTTTAGCCTTCTCACTGCTTATCCTATAAAAAATATCCGAAGACTTCGAAGATATAAAGATTCTTTTCCTTTTTACATTTTTATTATAAACTTATTTAGTTATTAGGATAGCTATATAAATAGGGATTAACTAAAAATCTATCACAGAATCAATTTAGGTATTTTTATGGGGATTTTTTTCTTAAATTCGATCCTTTACTAAAGTTTGCTAAAAATAATATGAGCATCAGCACTCTTTAAATAGTAAAATAATTGAAGATGATAGCAATAGGGTATAAATACTAAATGATTAATAATAGTAATAATAACAACAAGATACTCTAAGGATTAGCAACAAATAAGAATATATAGAGGATTAAATAGAACTTTTAAGAAAAAAATAATAAATTACATAAAATGAGAAAAAATCTATTTATTCTTATTAATTTCCATAAGAAAGCGAGAGAAATTCAATTATTGAGTATACTTCTACTTTTAAATAGAACGAAAACAATTTAAAATCTCCAAATATTTTATAAATATTTGCTAATGAATCCTCAATAGGAATAATATTTATAGATAGTTAGTTATAAATTTAGTATTTCAACGAATAAGCATGTACTTATTTTAAATAGTGCAACAAAAACAATATTAGATAAAAATTATTTTAGTGGTCATTCATTTAAGGTAAAAACCCCAGAGACAAAAAATAACTAACTTGCAATCCGAATGACTGTTTATAAAAAAATTAAAAATAGATTAGCAATCTAAAGAGATCAAAATCTTTCGTGGATTTATCGTATTCTAGTTAAGTTAACGAATCAATTAGTTAAGAATTTTTTAATTCATCTATCATTCCTCAATAAAATTTAGTTACTATAAATGGATAAAATAATGACAAATCTCATATATTTAACATTTCATAGTAAAACTTTGATTTAGATTAATCAAAACTTAGCAATTATCCTATTTAACAATCTTTATTTTCCCCGTTGAAAGATTAGCTTGGTCAAAAAGAATACATAATTTTTAAAAAAGCAGATTTGAATTGTAATTATTAACTCTTAAATGCTCTCAAAAAAGATAAAAACTTAACAGTTGGAGATATTATCCATGTACTCTCTGATATATAAAATTACTAATAATCAAAGTATTTCAAAGCATATAAAAGCGATTAAATAATTGAAAATTCTAAGGAATCACTTGATAAAGATGATAATGATTAGCATAATAATGCTTAGAGAAGTTCAAATTAAAATAAGTAATAATCAGATTTAAAATTCAATATTGTCGGTAATGTCTTGACTATCGATATTAAGGATCATAAAGACAATCTAGTAAAAATACATTTTAAAGTTCATTATTGCAACGAATTAGAAAATAAATAAATTTTATTTTAGGCAAACTAAAATGCAAAATCTAAAGATTCAATATTCCTAATAATAGAAATTACAGAATCTAGTCATTTGCCATCAAATTTAATTGATATAAAATAATTTGATTATTTTAAAAAAAAAATTCTTTCTTCTGTTTCTCATGAGCTGAAAACACCATTGAATTGTAGCATATAACTTTTAGAAATGCTATAGAATAGTGACATTTTACAAGAAACCCAGAAAAAGATGTTTGTAACACCAACCTTAAATTCAAACTAGCTGTTAATGTATATGATCAATGATATAATAGATTTTGCTTAAATAGCTGATGGAGAGCTGAACTTGACCTTTACTCCTTTTAATATTGTAGATACAATAAGGGATTGCCTAAGCTACTTTACAATTTAAGCAGCATTCAAAAATATAACAATAGACTTCAATTTTGATGAGGAAATACCTTTGATTATTCATTCTGATCCTATGAGATTAAAATAGGTAGTGATTAATCTTATAAGTAATGCAATAAAATTTACTAATAAAGGGTTTATTTCAGTTAATTTAGATTTAGAAGATTAGGATTTAATAAAAATATCTATTTAAGATACAGGCTGTGGAATTCCTTCTTAGTTAGGATCTATTATATTTAAAGGAGTTGATGATTACAAAAACTAGGGATAACAATTAAACACAAAAGGGGTAGGATTAGGATTAACAATTGCAAATAATATTGCCATGGGGCTGGGAGATAATAGGAAGATAGAATATACTAGCTAAATCGATGTTGGTAGTGTGTTTACCTTTTTTGTATTAAATAGATCGAAGAAAGTAAGTGGATGCAAAATTAATCATGTTAACATATTTAATAGAAGTTACTATTAATGGATATAACTAAAAGATTTATCATTCGATTATTTATCTAAGCAGTCTTTAGAGTAAAAGGAAAGCTCTTTAAAATCTAGGTACTCGTTTAGATACTCTTTCAATCAATCTTTTTAGAATACTAGTTAAAGAGATTTCTAAATTTAATCTATTTATGCATTAAATTAAATGGAAAATCAAAAGAGCTAGAATTTAGTTAAAAAATAAAATAATTCTGCTCTTCAAATTCTAACTCCTGAAAATCGAAATTAATAAAGTGAATCACAATCAGCTCTTTAGAAAGAATCAGAAAGACTAATTTAAGAAGAATATAATTCTTCATTCAGTTCCTAATCTATTTAAAATATAAACTTAAATAAAATTAATTATAATATAGAAGCAGGACTTAGTTCCTATCAGACAATTAAGCTATAATCTAAGGGTTCAAACTAAGTCACAGAATATGAAGATAAGCAACCTTCTATATAAAGTTAAATGAAGTAGCAGCACTTATAAGCTAATCATGAGGATGAGCTATGCAACATACCAAGTGACAATTCTATATAATATAGAACTCAAATGAGGATCAACTAAAATTATTTCAATGTAGCCCATAGAAAAAATTAGAGCAAAAAGTAATAAAGAAGATAAGAAAATTCTGATATTGAAAAAACTTAATAAATGATCACAAGAAGAATAAGAGATAGCTAGCTAGATATTTTATAAACATAGATGTTAAATATCATTTCGAATTCCTCTTTAAATTGCCTGTAATTTCTTTCTCTATAAATTAAATTACTTTTTTTTGATCAGCACAATAATTTTTAGCATTTATTTAGCTATATGTAGTAGATTAGTTAGTTGTATATCAATCTATTTTAAATAATGATAGAGTCTTCATCTCATTCTATTTAGTTTCTCTAAAATTAATTTCAATAAACATTAGTATGTAATATTTTTTGAAGTAAACTAATAAAAGAGATGTATTTATTTATCTATATAGTATCAGATTTTAGTCCTTTATCAAGGACTTATGAAACATAATTTGAATAAATTAAATAATATCTATTTTTATATAAATAGTTCTCCAAAAAAGATTCCAAAAAAGCATGAAGAAAGACATCAAAGATTAAGCATTTAATCAAAGAGTCAAAGCATTTTCTCATAAGATTTTCCTGTTGATAGGAGGTTTTCATTAACTTAAGAAGATTTAAATAAAATAGCTACTAGAAAAAATAATTTTTATACTGATTTAAGTCCAAAAAATTAAAATAAATTTTTTAAAAATGCAAAAAAAATGTCAACAATATCAGAAGAAACTATAACCAGTTATACAAAAAAGATAATATAAGGAGAAGGTAAAGTTAATGGAATCGATTCAACTTATAATAAAAGTTAATCAATTCCTACTAACTCTGTTTATGATATTAAGAACTGCAAATGTCCTAAAATATTAATTGTAGATGATAACTCATTTAATTTATATGCACTTGAGCTCCGTCTAAAAGAGTATTCATATGAAGTAGATAAAGCTAATAGTGGAATGGAGGCTATTTAAAAAGTTAAAAGTAGATACAATAATCAACTAAGTTGCTGTAAGAAATACAAATTAATTTTTATGGATATTGATATGCCATAAATGAATGGATATGAAACAACTCTTGAAATTTTTAATTTCTTTAATTAAATTAATGAAAAATGCTGCCCAATATCAGCATGCACTGCCTATGTTTAAGAAGAAGAAAAGAAAAAGGCATTCAGCACTGGGATGTCTTACTATTTAACAAAACCTGTTCTCTCAGAAAAACTATTAAAAATATTGAATTCTGCAAATTTATGATTGCAGGATTGATCAATAAATTAATCTATAAAAAATATTCTCAAAATACTCTTAAAAATATGTACACTTTTATTAAAAATGAAAAAAAATGAATATTATATTGCTTTTAATTTTCAAAATGTTATTTTCTTACAAGCTTTGTAAATTAAAGGCGATTAGAGCTTCCTAAAAATTAAATTAATTTATATATGATTTTAGATCAAATTTATTAAAGTAATTATTTTTGTTTTTTTTTCACTAAATAATTTTAACATAAAAAAAAATATGATAGAGGATTTCAAAAAAAATGAGAAAATTAATAAATTTATTTTATAAACCTGATTAGATTTAAAGCTATTTTTACTAAAAGGTATAACCCTTTCAAGTTAATGTCTTAGAATTTAAGAAAACGAAAAACTATTCTAAATATTCATTTATCAAAAAGGAATGTAATTAAAATTTAAAATATGAAAAACTTAAAAATAGTATGTTGTAAATATTCAATAAAAATAACTATCCCTTATATTTAAAACTGTTATATTCTAAGTTAAAGTTTAAAAGTGCCCATAAATCAATTATTAGCAATTACCGCAGAATACTAGAAAATAAATAAAATAAATTTTTGTAATAAAACTTCATATAAAAAATTTTAATGAAAAGATTTTTATTAAAATAAATTTTAATTTGCATTTTAGCTTTTTGCTATTTTTAAAGTAAGAATAATAAGATAAAATATTAGATAAAATAAAATTTTAATATGTAATCAAAACATTATTGCATATAATGATACGAAATTATTTATGCAAACCACTTTATGAACTCAAAATATTTGTAGCAATTATTTTGAAAGTTTTTGTAAGGAATGAATTTTTTAAAAAAATTAAAATTAAAGTCACATTTATTTTTATGGATAAATCAATTAAATTCTTGAATTTCTATTTGATTAGATTTTCCACACTTATTAAAGCTCATATTTTACTTTTATGCAAATAAATGAAAGAATTCATCTCATTAATAAGATTTAAAATTTCCTTTTAATTTTTTCTATCATTTGAATATTAAAGAGTAAAGTGATATTGTATTTTTTAGAAAATATTTAATTTTATAACTCAGAATTTAAACAAATAAAATTTATTTTTGTTTACTCAATCTAAGTAACAAACAAACATTTAGATTTTAAATACCACATTAAAATTATCAACATTTACTTAAAGAATTACTTTTTCAACACTAGAAATATTTTATAATTTTAAATTGGATTTCAGTTCAATAATACCTTAATTTGCGAAAAAAAAATTTGTATTAAAAGTGCTTATTTTAGATAACATGAATTTTGCAGAGTCTTATTAAATTTTCTTTTAAAGCGAGAATACTATCGATCTTTGATTTATTTTATACCATATATTTTGTTAAAGATATAAGTAGTTAGTTTATTGATTGATTAATTGATATATTTAAGCTATGCAATTATCATTTAGAAGCAAATAAATTTTTTTTAAGATCAAATTTTTAATTTCTGCTTTGCAGTAATAAATAAACTCTCCAAATAACATTTATTATTTCTAATTTGTTTCCCATTTACCTAATTAGAGAAGTAAATAATACTTAGCATAAAACAAAATACCTTTTTTATTACTTTTTTATATATTAGGAAAGAAGGTTTTTCACAAAATCTTTAAGGTAGAATAAAAAGCTTATTTGGAGGGAGTAACTAAATATGAAGCTCCTTTAAAAATAAAACTAGCCTACTCTTAATGTCTTAGCTTGTTTCTCACAGTTAGAAAGAGTAATTTTTACAAATTATAATTTTTTATTAACGCTGCTTGGGAGCTCTGTCTATTTATCATTAACGCTTATTGACCTAGATTTCCAAAAAATAAACCATCACTAAAAGATATAAATTATTGTGACTTCAACTCTATTTATATTAAACATAGTTACTTGCCTAGTTAAACGCAGTAAGCAAAATTTTAAAGTAATACTTCATTTAATTTAATTGGCTATTGTCCTGCTGAGTATGGAGGTTTTCTTTTTGGCTGATAAAGGTTAAAACATTGCATTTTTGATTTCCTTGTTATAATTATAGCACATACTTTGCTAAAATATAGAAAAAAATATATTAATATCGTTTTTTGTTTGGATGTCAGTTGTTTATCTTTCGATTAGATTATTTCTTATGCTTGAAGCTTATTCATGCAATTCAATAATTGAAGCATGTATAATCATATTTTCCTATTTATTTGCTTTAGTTTTTGGTTAAAATGTAGAAGTTACTCAGAAATAATAGCATATGATAAACTAGATAAACTATGATGTGGGAGAATAACTAAAGCAAAGGAATAGAAACATATTTTCACTTTATAAGAACAGTCATATATCTACAAAAAGCTATTTAAATGTAAATAGCAATCAGCCAAGGATAAAAGAGAGAGATAAAAAATCTTCGACTTAAATTTTTCTTAACAAAGATGGTTCAAACAAAAACCATGTCGAAGAATAGTAAAACCTTAATGTTACCAATTAAATATAAACTCCGATGGTGTAAGGCATGAAATAAAGAGAGTGCGATATTGAATGCATGATAAATAGTTATCGTATGCCATAATTAGTGGATCAATAGAATATTAAAAGCTAGATTTTTTCTGATACAGAAAAGCTGAACAAACAAGATATTGCTTCTCACTCAAGCTCCAATTTACTAAATTAGAACTTAACTAACATCCCTCAAAACGAGGACTAATAAAAGCACTCCCTGTATGGCTTAGAATAAAATAGTATATTGCAAGAGCTAACCATAGGCTTAATTATTATAGACGATACTAAAAAGATAATATTTTCAAATGAGCGCTCTCAGTAAATTTTAAAAGAAAACAATTAATCAAATCTGATAAATAAACTTTAAGAATACCAAACATATTCTAAAGGATATTAAAATATAAATAGGACATCTAATCTTTATCACTAAGATTTAGTAAAAAGCTCATCAGCATAAGATATCTTGGAGGATAAGCATTAAAAATAAGAAAAAAAACCAGCATACTCATAAATATAAAAGATGAGTTCAATAATATTGAAAGAGGAGGATTCGTGCTCACCCTTACTTGATCCAAAAAAAAGAAAAAAGGATAATAAAAAGGGAAGTGTGAGAATTTTCCCTTCGTTGAGAGAAATAATAAGTTAAAACAATAGCATGATAGAAAAAGAAAGTAGTAAATTAATCAAAACAAATATAATTATTAATGAAGATAAACTTTCTTCAAGTGATTGGAAAGATGATGGACTCAGCATACTTCAACCCTTTTGGAGAAGTTAGCATGGATATAAGCTATCGATACATTAAAATGAACCATCTACCTTTTTACCTTTTAAGTCAGATTAGCACATATTCCATTCAGAAGTTAAAAAGCGTGAAATTCGGCGGTTGAATATTAATTTAAATAAAGAACTCTAGAATTTTTTGAAATCTAAGTAGCATCAGACGATAAGCATTAGATAAATTTTTGAAATTTTATTAGAAGCAGGCAATTATCAATCAATAGAATAAAATAACTAAAATCGATATATAAAAAGTAAAAGTGAGTAATTTATTGACACTGAATCATCTGAATCGAAATACTTCCATAAGAAATAAGAATTCCTTAACAGTTAATCTAAAACTAGATAAGATTAGCTTTAGGGATCAACTATAATTAGAAATAGAAGAGATTCGTTTAATAGTAATGATAATGATGATTCCATTTTTTAAAGCAGAGATGTTAACCCCCTAAGCTGCAGCATATAAGATAACATTCTAGTTGTAAAGGCGTAGAAAGGAAATGAAGTTATCGATTTAAAAATATCTGCAATGCTTGAGTTTTTAACAGTGTATGAAAATAAAAGCTAAAGAGGAAGTGGAAGTGGTGAAACTAGAAATGAAAATGGCTAAGAAAAAGTTAGTTTATCGCCTCAAAAACTAGAAAAAATAAGTGAATCACTAGAGGAATTCAAGTAATAGCACAACTAAAAGTTTGGTAGCTAATAACTGACTTAAGTCACAAACAATAACGAATAAAAAACAGACAAAATCATATTTAATTTCTATGAGAGAAATAAAAATTTAAGTAAAAAAATAAAATAAAGTGAGATGAAGCTATTTTTAATCATTGAAATTCAAGACAAAAAAGAGGACATTAGATAAGTAAATTAAGAAGCTTTTAAAGATTTTAAAAATAGAATTCTTTCGTCATTGTCTCATGAGCTAAGGACTCCTCTAAATTGTAGTTTACAAATGTTGGAAACTATTTATTAAAGCGACATCCTCTCTTAAAATCAAAAAAAAATGTTTATACTTCCAGCAATTAACTCTAATTATCTTCTATTAAGCATGATTAACGATATTCTAGATTTTGCATAGCTCATAAATGGAGGTCTCAACTTATAATTTGAAGTCTTTAACATAGTAGATCTTATTAGAGAGTGTATGAGCTACTTCACTCTGTAAGCTGCTTACAAAAATATTCACATGGAACTTAATTTTGAGAAAACAATCCCAATTTAAGTAAAGTCGGACTCTATGAGATTAAAATAAGTGATCATTAATCTTTTAGGTAATGCAATCAAATTCACTAATTAAGGATAAATATCTATAAATGTAGACTAAGAAGAAAAAGATCTGATTAGAATATCGATTTCTGATACTGGCTGTGGTATTTCTCCCGAAATAGGCAATCAAATTTTTAGAGGATTAGAATTTAATCACAGCAATGCTCAGTTTAATACTGAAGGAGTAGGTATGGGCTTAACAATAGCAAACAATATAGCCAAAGGTTTAAGTGGTAATAGACCTATTCAATTTGTGAGTGATGTAGGTAAAGGTTCTACCTTCTCATTCTTTGTTTTAGACAGGCCCTAAAAAATAATCGGATGCAAATCAACTAAATTTACAATATTTAATCGCTCTTTCACTAATTGGAAGCCTTTGTTCTAAGAGAACTCAGATAAAATTCAACCTTCAACAGTTTTTGACTAAATTACTTTAAACAATAATCGTATTTTAGGATCTAATTCAGTATTACCTCCAATGAATCACTCGATAATACCTATGAATAGCTAATTCAATCAAAGTTTATTACAAAATGCATAGACTCCTTAGGTATCATAAGCCTATCCAATAGTTAGGAGTAATACTTTTTCAAATACATCGTTACCTGCTAGAAGTTTTAATGATTTTGGCCAGAGAATAGCTAACTATGTAAACTCCAACAATCAACCTACTCTTTAACAGCCTATTCCGACTAATAATAAAGCTTAATCCTATTCAGAAGACCATATAACTTCCTTTAATTAAATTCCAAAAAGTTTCTAAGACCTGAGCCTTAAGCATACAATAGACAATAATCTAAGTATTGAGTAATCTAACAATAATTAAAACCACTAGAGTGAAGGTAATATATATATTGAACAGTCTTTTGATATTCCAAAATACAAATAAACTAATGAATAATACATCCATAAAAGAAACTTGGAACATCTCTACAGAATTTAATAGTAGATGGTCTACAATAATCAGCAAAAGGTGTAAAATAACCAAGCCAATTAAAAGTTTGAACAACCAATAACAACTTCTTACAAAAACATAGCAATTAATAATAATATAACAAGCCTAAAACATATAGAAGAAAATAATAATTAGCTTGCTTTAGTTAAAAAAATATCATGCGAAGTAGATACTGAGTATTCTAATTTGAATAAACCAGCTTCTCCATTAATATAGCAGACATATTATGTTGTTGCTCATAAAAAGCAGAATAAAAATCAACAAAATATTTAAAACTCATAGTTTAAAGGAAATCAAATTAACAAAATACCGTTTGATGATATCTTTGACAAGCACCTAAAAATGACATGCTTGACAGATGAGCCTTCAGGGTCCTACTAATATTATTAAAGAGAAGATTTTAGTAATAAATAACTCTCACCTAAAATTGTGAGCAGTTTAAGGACATTACATAATGATGGATTCTCAGTCCTCGAATCAAAATTATCTAGAAATGATGATGAAATTTCTTAGCAATAATTATAAAGCTAATAAAATCAATCGAACAAAAATTCTACCAACCTTTTAGGGTAAAGTAACACATCTAAAAACCCTATACGTATAAAAGATTTGGAGATTGAGGATATGTAATCAAATCTATTGTATTTCCTAAATTCAACCTTTGTTCATATGCAGCAATCAATAAACTTACAGTAGTAGTAGTAGTAGCAATAATAGCAGCTACCTTAATAATAATATGTCCAAAATTCGATAAACAACAATTAAAGTATTTCTCCTAATAGTAAAAATAATAACAATAATCTTCCTAATAATAGCTTTAGTATGCAATCAAATATAAGTATTAATAATAATAATAGTTTCTTAAAAAATAACCAATCTCGCTTGATGGATGTTTCGCCTAGATCTTAAAAGACCGCTTTACAGCCATAAATACCCATTTAATAGCTCAGCGGTTCATATTAATCTCTTAACATATAAGGTGGAAAGTTAATTAAAAAAGTATTGCAGTTTGAAAATTAAAAAACATTTGAAAGCAATCCACAAAATTCTCCACATAGCTTACCTGTCAAAGAAGAAATGAGGTAGAGAGTAGATTCAATCATGTCAAGAAAATAAGAAAGTTTAAATATAAGAATGGAAAATATAATAGAAACACATGAAAACTAAGAGCACGATGATAACACTAACAGTGACAACAATCTAGACTACTCAAACAAAAGCAGTATTCAAGGAAGTATGTAAAAATATGTAGAAAATTAATCAGAATAAGTTACTTATAAATAAAGGATTATTTAAAAAAATAAATAAAAAACTTGTAATTGCCCAAATGTATTGGTAATTGACGACAATGAATTTAATTTGTATGCTTTGGAAATGAGATTAAAGCAGTATGGCTTTATAGTAGACACTGCTAGTTCGGGAATATTAGGCTAATAAAAAGTTGTTTAAAAACATGAAACAAATAGCTGTTGTAAAGAATATGTAATAATTTTCATGGATTTAGATATG
This sequence comes from Tetrahymena malaccensis 436, assembly GCA_000231845.2. Lineage (NCBI taxonomy): Eukaryota > Ciliophora > Oligohymenophorea > Hymenostomatida > Tetrahymenidae > Tetrahymena > Tetrahymena malaccensis. The sequence continues at coordinate 48,304 of JH720028.1, read as the reverse complement.
CCTGTGTAAAATGGATTTTAAACAACAATAAACATATTAGATTATTATAAACAATCAAATGAAAAACCACCAATAATTTCTGCATGTACTGCTTTCATTTAAGAATCAGAGAAAAAAAAGGCTAAGCAAGCAGGCATGAAATACTATATTACAAAACCTGTAGAGACTTCTTGTCTGGAAAAAGTAATATCAAAAGTCTTATTTAAACAAAAATGATATTTCAAAATTTTAATAAACTAAAAGATGAAAATTATTTAGTCAAATTAGCTAGCTATTTTTCAATTAAAAAAACTGTATATAAATTACATTAATATATTATTTTAAAACTTAAAATTAAACAAAAAATCCATTTTTCCTACAAATTACCTTTGAAAAATTATATTTGATATCTTTATATAAAATCAACATCATCATTAAAATTTATAGAATTTATGAATATAATAAAAAAATATTGTTATTTTTATCAATCATCTCATTGAATGTAATTTATTATTTTTTTGTCAAAAACCTTAAAATTTTCAATACAGAAAAATTATTATTTTAACTTATTATTTATTTCGTTTATTTAAACATTGATTAAAGTTTGTTGTAAAAAAAATAATTAATCTGATTAATTTAGCCTAATTTCAATTTTTAAATAATATAATTTATATAATTATATAATTATATATGATAATTTCTTATTTAAAAAGACATATATTATGTTAGGTAAAAAATTTTTATATAAAATTTAATATAAATTTTTTTAAATTATCAAATCATAATGTAGCAATTTGCAGATTAAAAAGTCGTAATTTAATATTAATCTAAAAATAATACATAGTAAGATGAAGGATTAAGTATTCAAAAAAACTAATTTTCTGATTAATTATGAAATATTCTTATAAAAATAATGTGTTTAACATCAACACATTTATAAATTTTATTCAAAAATAAAAAAATTTGTTAGATTTTCCATTATTTCTAATTAAAAAATTCTGGTATGAATAATTACACAGTGGATAGTAGTACTTTAGTATTTTTGCTTTGTCGAACAAAATTAGAGATAAGTAATCCCATTCTATTTTTAAAAATTGAATTAGTTTATTATTATCATGTGGTGGATCATACTTCATTCAATAATAATAATAATAATGAATAAATGAATATTATTATTTTGTGATTAATTCATTTTTTCTTTTTATATAAAGTTGTATTTATTTATTTACAGTTTATTTTATCAATTATTCTCAGCAATTAACTATTTTTAAAAATAACAAAGTTCTAATATTTACAAATGAGAAGCAGCTGTATTTAGAAAAGAATTTTTTAATCTTGCTCTCCCTTCAATTTAATTTAAAAGTGGTATTTAATATGAAAATAATAGTAAAATATTTGCATTACTTAGCATTTTCAGAATTTTAATAAAAATCTATATTATTTATGGCTTTAATATGCTTTTATATATTATCAAATATAGAATATTTACATGCCACAAAGATAATATTGAAAAATATGTATTTATTATGAATTATGCTTGCCATCTACAAATTATATTTTTTTATTTAATCACTCTTTTTCGCTTTCATTTAATTATTATTTCTAAGGTGATGATACCTGCTTTTTCAATTTATGTATTTTCTATTTTTATTATGTCCAGTATTTTACAATATCTAAGAATCCATATTATGTGTTCTAAGCCTTAACATCTTACCAATAGCCTCCTCTGACCCAAAGATAATCAAAACCATTATCAGTTAAAGTCAAGCAAATAAACTCAGGAACATTTCTTGAACATAAATGCATGTCTATACTATTAAATTCATCCCATTGATAAGGTATTCCTTTATCTTTTAATTTTTAATTTATTTCTATCAAAGATGAAGATTTGATCTCTTCTATTTTATCTTAAAACTCATAGATATCACTAAATTCGTCCTGCCTAGGAGATTTATACTTAATTGTTGAAATAAGACTATTGTTTTATGTAAATTCTTAACTCAAAATTTCATCAAAATAATCATTCTTTTTGTCATTTTTTTCATACAATTCTTCTTAAATTAGTTATTCCTCACTTAGGTTCTATACTTAGTCTATCTTAAAAAGCTTTTTATTTATTACTTGGGCTTACTTAATTAATTAATTTAATTAGCTACCATAATCCTTTTCTGCTTCTTTTTGAAGAGGAAATTTTATTTTTGGAGAAGATTTTAAGTCATACACACAGCTTCTTAACAATTATTTTGTGAGTTTATTTGTACTTTCAAAGTTTTTTTAGCTTTTTAGCTGATTAAATATATTTTTTATTTCATTGTATTCGTCTAAAAGTTAATTTAAATTTATCAATTAGTCTTTCATATTTTGTAATTGCTACATCAATTCCTCTATTTTAGTTATATTTTAGGTTACCATGCTACTAATTTTACTTTTGTTAAATTGATTTTCTCTAAAAATCTATTCGAAATCTTAGATTAATTAGTCAAACAATACACTATTATTACCATCCAATTTATGGGATTTTAAATGGCACTTTGAACAAATTAAAGCTCCGTATTCTTGTAAACACTCATGATTAAGACATATGTTATTGCAAGGCTAATAACTTTTACATTTTTAGCATTTTTTTGTAATCTTTTTTAGAGTATTCATCCTTTTTTATCAAGTTATGTTTGCCTTTTAAATAAAAATATTTATGTTTATCAGTTTAATAAGTGTCAACTTATTAATTAAAAAATAAATAAATTTGTGAATCATCCATTTAAATGCTAGAATTGTTAATTTTACTATTTATTAATTTCTCACCAAATTTAGTAAATATAATCAAATCAAATTAAATCATATCTTTTTAACAAAATCCAGTAATATTCTATTAAATGATTCTATGTAATTTATTTAAATCTTCTAAATAATATATCAACATCAAACTAGTAAGATTTTTAGCCCAAAATTATTATTAAAAAATATTAAATTAATTTTGTCAATAAACTGTTTTTAAATGTATTTTTTAGTTTTTATTTATTTAATAATTAATTTAACTGCAAAATACAAAAATGATTTAAATTACAAGCTTTTTTATTTTAATTTTAGTAAATTTACAATTAGCTAATTAATTTATTTAATAATTTGTAAATCCATCTATTTTATTAATTATTTACAAATATCTAATTTAAATATAAAATAATTTTATTCTATCTGCTCAATTGTAGTCATCAGGATTGAAATCTTCTATATCTTTGATAGAATTCTTAAGAGAGCTTATTGTATTTATTAAAAAGTCATGACTTAGCTTACTCTAAGTAGAGCCAGAAAGGCTCCCAGAGTCACTGAAGGCCTAATTATTCCTAATTTTTATATTGAAATTAATAAAATTGCAAATACGATAACCTAAATATATGAACTAATAAGGTTTAACAAGCTTACACTAAGAGTTTAAAACAAAAATTGTAGAAAAAAAAAATAGTATAATAAAAATGTATGCTTAGATCAATAAACATTAAATATTTTATTTCTCAAAAATGAAAAATATTATCTTTTGTTAATAAATTCAATAATAAAAAATTATTTTTAAAAATAACATTTTAATTAGTTATTAGTGTAAATATTTGAAAATGTAGAATATATTACTTTAATGATGGAAGTTTCACATGAGTTTTATAAAGATTGGTCTTGTAAACTTTCTCTGGGTTGTGGTAAAATGATGGCTTTACAGGTTTTTTACCTTTTTTTGAATTTTTTATATTTTAATTGTTTTACTATCTAGAATTTTGAGAAGAGTATTAATATAAGCCAATATTTTATTCATTATTGTTATCTATTAATTTATTTATTTTTAAACTGTTGTATGCTTTATTTTCTTCTTAAATTGCCTTCAAACCATAATCATCCTGAACATCGTTTGGCTGCTGCTGCTAGTTTAATTCTGCTAAAACATATTTATCTCTAGATTTAGCGCTGTCTGATCTATTATTGTTATTTTCATCTTAATTCTAAGCTATGAATTGTTAAGGATTACTGAAAAATGTGCTTTTTTTATTCAAAAATTAATTTGCTTTTCCTGTATTTGAGCCTTAATTGTTTGTGATTCCCTATTAAGAGTTAACTTAAGAAGAAAATGAATTAATTTAAGATTAATTATTTGGTGAATTGGTTCTGGATGACTTTGCCATAGGAGAATCTATATTATAAAATGAATCTTGGTTCGACTTTAAATAGTTTTAGCTTGCCATGTTATTTTTATGCTTAGTTTGATTCAAAGAATTATATTTCTTCTAGCCAATAGACTATGCAGTACCACTCCCATATTCACCAAAAACAGGTTTATCTTTAACGTTAACGTCATTTTTAAGTTTGTCCTAATTTATCTTAGTTTCTCTAATGAAATCTGTTTCAAGAGAGCATTTAGTGTAATCTAAATAGCAGGTATCACAAACTTTAGTAGTGAGCTCAAGCCAGCTTTTATTTTTTTTTATTTTTTGATAATTTAATGAGGTGAGATTGCCCCAAACTTTTACAATCAAAGCAGGCATGATATTTAAATCAATATCGTTATTTTGATGCTCCTCATCTAGGAATTTAAATAATTCTTTTAATTCTTCTTCTTTGCTTAGAGGTCTTTGATCTTAGTTATTATTTTTCTTCTTTCCTTAATTTAATTTTCTTAACTTTTTAGCCTTATTTTGCTCAATCAGCTTTAAAATTTCCTCAGGGAGAATAGTTTTAGAATTATCGATAGCACCTTATTCAAAAGATTCAATAATATTACTTAGTTTAAGATCATACAAATCAGTTGTTTGAGTCTCACAATTAGAGCAATTTTTCTTAAAATTATTCTAAAGATTGTTAATAAACCCATAATTAATGTTAAGTGCACCTGTTGTGTGCTTGATCTAATTTTAAGTTTTGGACATTCTAAGAACAGGAGAGAGAGTTCTTGGGATAGCAGATTAATTTTATCCAGCTCCAGCTTGTAATTTCTCACTTTACTGATTATTAGTTGACTTTTTAGTATTGTAATCCTAAAATCTTTCCCTTATTTTTAATCCCGTACAAAAGAGCAACCAAAGTCTGTTTCTATCATCAAGTTTGAAATATAAAACCATTCTAGATATTTAAATGTTACCACCTGATATATCTTGAATATGTTTAACAATATTCACACACATTTATTCTAAATCTGCAGATAATATAGGTGATGTAATGCTATCTTGAATAGCTAAATATTCAGGACCTTCAAAAGTGCAAAGCTTTTCATTAATAGGAACTTTAGGATTATCTATAGGATTAACATTTGTTTTGCGGTATAATAAGCAAAATTAAGGTGACCAAGAAACCTTAATAAGAGAATTCTTTCCACTTTTAGGATAAATAAATTTTTAAAGAATGGCATTTAAATTTTTTTCACGCTAGTGAAGAAAGACGTTGAAGTTCTCTTCATCAAAATATTCAAATTATATAACTTCTTATTCTATACCTTTTAATGTTTTAAATAATATTTAAGCACAAAAGAATAAGTATTTAATGTTATTCAATTAAAAATTATTTTAGATCTTATTAACTATCAAAATGAGCTTCTTGAATATGTTAAATGTGATGACTTTAAACATAAATAAAAAATTGATTACCTCCATTTTAATTCATCTACCCATCATTCATATTTTTATTGAAATTTTTTTATCCAGTGACTTAAGTAGGATCTTATGATACTAAATATTATGCTACTACTCCGCTTGTAGGTACATTATACATAAATGTTTCTTTTACGTGTTCTGTGTCAATACGCTCTTTAGTTTTTCTAATAATTTCACCATCTCTATTTGTGAAATACCAAAAATAAGGCTATGCCCAACGATATATGACAGTATCTACCAAAAAGACGCCAGGACAACTTGTTCCCGTCTCTGGATTTTTCTTCCAAAGATGAAAGAAAAGCCATTCTGTTGAAGTAGATAGCTTCATAATCTTATTGCTTTCTTGTTTGAATTCTCTTAAGATAGATAAGTGTAAAAAAAGTTATTTTACAAGGCTATGAAAATTTATAATAACTAAATATAATTAGTAATTTAAAGAAAAGATTGATGCATTATCAAAAACTATTATTATTTGAAAAATAATTAATTGATTGATTAATCTATTAATAATACTTCATTATTAAATTAATGAATTTGTTATAATAATAAATAGTTAGCATTTAGTAATCTAATTATTTTGCTTTAAAATAAATATGTTTTATACTGACTTTTTTTGGGTTTGTAATTGTTTAGATTTTATGAAATATTGAATAAATATTGATACAAAAATCTCAACATTTTAATTTGATTTTACTGATAAAAAAATTACACAATAAGAGGAAATATTTTATAAATATAAAGTTTAAATTGTAAATTTCCAATTATTTATAATTTTGCTAATTAAAAGAGTGCTGAAGTTTTGAAATAAATATTTTTTATTGAAGAGACATTAAATAAATTTGGGTTGAAATTCTTCAGATATTTATTTGTATTTTTATAAGATTAAGTTTTGATACAAAATATATTTTTTAGAATATTATCAATTTTTAACTAGATATTTTATATAACACATTCTATGGAATCTTATTTTAATGAAATTAATTTTTTTATGCAAAAGCTATACTTCTTCATCTGTATCTATTTTTATAAAAAATATTAAAGCTCATTTGATAATAGAAATATTATGATTTTACTGTTGTTGAGGAGGATAATTATAACCAGATTATTGCATTCCATATTGTTGTTAAGGAGCTTAGTAGCCTGGTTATTATGGGTATTAACCTTAAGGCATATAGCCTTACTATTGAGGGTACATTTACTATTATGGATAACCCTATTGTTAAGGATAACCATATTGAGGAGGTTGTTGAGGATACTATCCAGGCTTTTTAAATTAAAAGAATTATAATAAATAAACGCATGTACTATTACTGTCATTAAAAATTATTTACTTGAGAGTAGGGGGAAGGATTGTATTAAATACATTAAAAGAGTTGTTATTAGAATTCGTTGAAAGTAATAGTTCCAGATCTATCAGTATCAAACTTGTTGAAGGCTAACTCAATTTCATAATTGTTGAGATTTGGTTCCATTCTACGAAGAAGCTATCCAAATTCGTGTAAGTTAAGATTGGCGTTTCTTGAACTGTCATATTTATTAAACAAATCATATAAATTGATATTATAGAATTTAATTGCTTATTTCAATTTTTCAATTGCATTATCTGCTGAATATGAGCTCTTTTTGAGGGCATTAGGATCATAAACTTATGAGCAAGCATCAGTGTATCTTCCTAAGTTCTTACAGAATTCGCCAAAGGAAATTGAGCCAGTTCTATTTTCATCAAACTTATTAAATGCTATATAAATTTCGCTTGCAGAAATGGTGGGGTCTATTTTTTTAAGTAATTCTCCAAATTCTTAAGGATTCAAAGCGGCATCTGCCTATCTGTCAAATTTGCAGAAAAGTTCGGCTAAATCAATTTTATAGTAGTTGATTGAGTATTTAAGTTTAGCAATAACTTCGTTAGCTACTTAATCTTAATTTGGTTGATACATAGCATATTAATTCTAAGGAGCATAACCATAATTTTACTGCTACATAGGATATCCATAACCCTATTGTTAAGGAGGTGGCATCATTCCAGGATATTGTTGCTAAGGTGGTACTCCATAAGGTTAAGGTTATCCATATTATTATGGCTATTATTGATTTGGATAGTAAGGTTGTCCGTAAATATTTTAGGAATATTACATTTTCTTAATAATTTGCTTATCAATAATTTTACAATTACTTTTTGAAATTAAAACCTATTTAATTACTTGATAATTTTATTTTTTTTAAATTTTTATATTTCCTTTACATATGTTAAAATTTAAGATAAATAAATAAATCATTTAGATACTATTTTCTTTTAATTATTTTGTGAATAAATTTTGATTATCCTATTATCATTCATTAAATTTTCCTTGCGTATGTGATAGAAAATTCAAGTTATTATATTAAGATAAAATTGTTTAGATAAACGCTGGTATTACAGTCAAATGAACACAAACATGAAAAGTTATCTTAAAACATTAAAGAATTTAAAATTAGATAAATTAGTGGCATTTTGTCTATTTTTCCTGTGAAATCAAAATTTTCTGAATTATTTCTTCTGATCATTAATGAGAGTGATCAACCAAAATTTCTTTTAACTTAGAGACTTTATAAAGTAGACAAGTTTAACTAAACAAAGATTTTTGAATTTTAAATATCATATTTTGAAAATTAGACTTAACTTTAAATTAATCTTTCTTAATATAACATTTTGCTAATCTATAAAGTTCCTTTAAAAGAGTATTAAAGTTGATAAACTTATCTAGTATTCAAATCGAATTAGACTTTTTTTTGGACAATAAATAAATTTAAAATACTGATTGCAAAAATAAAAATAATCAAATTTTTATAAAGTTGAAGAAAAAAAATTTCAATAAAAATTATTTTTTTAGGATGTTTTTTTTTTTAATTTAAATTTGGTTGTTTCAAGCTATATATTAATTTATATTATTTTCAACATGGACAACATTATATTTGTTCTTCCCTTTTATCAATACCTTTTGAATTAAAAAATTTCTAAGTTATTTCAGTTGATCATAAATGGAAGATAAATGGAAGAGATAATTAATATGACTTTAAATAAGGCAAGTTTAAGTAGATATAGATTTGATTAGGAAATAATTTTAAATATTATTTACTAAAAAAATATTTAAATTCTTGAAATAAATCATAAAAATAAACTATTTTCTAAACTATGAATTTTCTTAAAAAGCAAATTTGAGTTGATAAATTTATATAAAATTCTTATAAATTAAAAGTTCTCTTTGAAGAATAAATTGTGATTACAATACTAAAAAAATATTTTCTTTAAATATTGGAAAAAATTTTATTTTTAAATTAATTATTTTATAAGATGGTTTGTTTTAATTTAAATTTTGTTGCTTCAGGCTATATAGTAATTTATATTCCTCTCAGATGGCCAATATTATTCTTGTTCTTCATTTTCATCTATGTCTTTATATTTCATAATTATATCAATAAACTCGGTTGGAAGATAGCTATGCATCTAATATAGAAGAATAGCTTTTTTGCTTTCTAAGTCAAGTATCCTGTAAGAAATCCATGTTGTTTATTTTTATTCGTTGTCTATTTATTACTTTTATATTATTTTTACTAAATTTTAAATTGCCTTTGAAAAGAAAGGACTATATGCATTTGCCTTGATAAGTCTCATTTTTATTTACTGGATTAAATCTCCTTAATTGCTTCTTAATTAATCGAAATTCTAACAATCATCTGGAGAGAGATTTTATTTTACAAACTTTTAGACTTTATCCTATCTGAAAAAACCATTAACTGTGCACATGCTAATAAATGCTTCTAAGGACAATGCTTTTTCTCCTGTTTCACTATTTAAAGCATCACACTTAGAAAAGAAGAGCTTTTTAGCATTTAATAAATCTGAATTATCATCTTCTTTTTCCTCAATATATTTGTATAAGCACATAAACTCATAGAATCCAATGACTCCATCTAAATCTAAATCTGCTGATGTAAATAATACTATTAACTCTTTATTGCTTTATTTAATCCTTTGAAAGCCTTCTAAAACTCTCTCCATAGCTATATCAACATCAACCATGGGATAATTATTGTTTTATTTAGATAACACCCTGTTCTTCTAGATGTGGGAAATTTATTTATCAATATATATTTTATTTGTTTCTTCTTCTTGTCTTTTTAGAATACCTTTTCATTATTAAATATGCCTATTTATACATTAAATCATTTTAAATGAAAATTACTTATGATCTTTTCAAAAGAGCAATAAACTATTTCAGTTAATTAATGTTAAGTTTAAACAAAATTAGGAACTTCTTCATCCAATTGCTTTAGAGTAGAAAGGTAGTAATCTAATTCATCATTAGAATATTCTTCAAATAAACCTAAAAACTATCCAAACAATTTTATTCTTGTTGAGTTGCTCTTAAAAAAGAATATTGCTTCATAAAATTATAAGATTTTTGTTTCAGCTACTTTCTTTAATCCGAAACTAGAAAGGAAGTAATCATAACAAACTACGTGCAATGGATCGCTTCTGCTTAGTTCATTTTTCTATTTTTCATTGTAAATATTGGTTATATACTTACACACATTTTTCTTTGTCATTGTCATCTTGGCTTAAGATTTCTGTACCCTTCTCATTATTTTATTATATAAAACTAATGAAGAGTTCAAGTTAACACTATTCACCTTGACCACTTTCTTTCTTTCGAATTCTTGTTTTTAAATTACAAAGTTTTTTAATAAATATTTTTAACAAAACAAATTTACTTGGGTTATTAAATTTATAAGTGTACTGTTTTTATTTTTCAAGAACTTGGCTACTTCTTTGCTGTTGAAGCGATATACCAGGTGCTAAACTTGTAAGAGATGGAGATTAGTTTTCAGAAAATCTTATTTTTGATTAATTTTTCAATAGCTTAGACTAAGTCATTAGCTATTCTACATCTTCTTCGCCACTACTTGAAGAATCTCCGTCTTTAAATGATTTTTCATTTAGATCGAATAACTATTTAACAGCACTCTTTATTTTCGATAAAACAATTGTATTTGTTTTATTCTAATCTCGTTTAAACGATTGACTTGAGCCATTTTCATTATCTTGCTTACTCTCTTCATCCTCTAATTGGTTTTCTGAAATAACTTTTTAGGATTTAACTAATTGATTAAAAAACCCACTAGAAGTTTTTATTTAAGTTTGGCTATTTCCAGAGAACCTATTCCTCAAAATATCAATATCCTAATCATCAATATCAACTCCCTTCGATACTTTTTTTATAATCATATCTAATGCATTAGTCTTACTTAAATTATCTGCTAATTTCGATGTTTCTGAATATAATTAAGAAGAAATTTGTTTGAAATGCTCCATGTTCGTGGTTAATCTTTTTGTCCTTCTAACCAACTAGATTACGTTTCTATCCAACTCTTAATTTTCTTGAGTAATAATTCTGTTAGCCTCTTCAAGCTATTCTATTTTCTGGTTAAGCTCTTCTAAAGTATTTTAGTTTTCTTACTTGAAAATTTTTAACTAAATATTCTCTTTGTGGTATTTATCCTTTAAACCTATTTCTGTTTTTAGTAAAAATTACATCTGCTCTTAGTTTTTATGCAAAAATTTTAAGTAGTTATGCATAGCCTTCTTGACTTCAAAAGGTATGTTCACATTATTCATTGCTTTTTCATATAAATCTTATGCTTTAGAAATGTTATCTAAAAATTTTTCTAGACCTTAAACGTCTTACCCTTTCATTTTTTCTTCATACTCAGGATCTAAGTCAGTTGTTTAAACTTCCTTATCTGCTAAGAAGTTGCCAAATTCCTTAAATATCTTTTATTTGTAAAAATTATTACTGAAATTTAATTAAATAGACAAGAAAAAATTACATTTAAATCAATTTAAGTAGACTTTTCTTCAATAACAATATCACTTTTGAAAACAATATCTTTCATAGCTCCTTCTGTCATAACTTCTATTTCTCTATGGAAATCGTTCTGCCAATCTTAAGCATCAATCTATTTGTCAACTAAATATATCTCATCATCATCGTCGTCATCACTAATCTCTTACATTTATAACTAATTTTTAGTAAATTTAGCCTATATGACAGCAAGTTGAGATTGGGACTCCAAAATACTATTTATAGTCTTTAAATTTTCCTCTGAACTAACCTGATTATTCTTTGAATTATCTAATTATTATTGTGATAAATATTGCTAGGTTTATTGTTAGTAAGATTTTGCTACAGAGTTTCTGCTCACACTTTCATTCTAAAATGAATGTAGGTTTTCTTAAGATAAATCATCATTTATGCTACTATCACTTAAACTATCTTCATTTTATTATTGTTTTATATTGCTAAGAGTATAAACACTTTAGTTAAAATTTTTCTATTTTTAAACTCCTAGTAAAGACGATCTTTAATCACTTAAATTTTATTTGCTTTATTTTTGTAAGTTATTTTATGAAGAATTTTTAATTTAATTGTAAGATTTATTTTTTGCTTTTGTTACTGTGATGATTTATTATTGAGAATTAGATAAATTTAAATATTCTCTTTTCATCTAGTTAGCAGCATATTCTAAATCTTGATTATTCTTCTTATAAAACTCAATATCTTCTCTAAGCGTTTTGGTCATTTTCGTTAAATATTTATTGTTTTTTTTCAGGTACTTCACATTATTTTTAAGTAAATCAAATCTTTCCTTAAATTATTTATGCAAAATATTATTAATTTTTATATTTTATCAAAACATATAAATGTGATGAATTAATCTTAATTTAAAATTTTCAAATTAAAAAAAATGTTTACTGTTAATTATTTTTTTTATGAAATTATATCAGATAAATTTGATTGAAGCCTTTAAATTTCTTTTGTGTACATTTTGTGCACTCTAGAAATTTCATCTAATGATTCCTGCTCATATCTAAGCCTTTATTTTTACTACTCTTCTAAAAGCTTGATAAATATTTCGTTTTGGTTAGTCCAAACTTTTTAAAGTAAAATTCCTCTCTCTTAGCAATCTGTGCTTATTTATTTAAATAGTTCTTAGAAACAAGATTCAAATATTAACTAAGCTTTCTCGAGGATTTCTTAGCCTGTATCTGTTTTATCTTAGTATATTTTAAACAGCATGAAGTCCATCCATTGTTAAAGAACTTCCACTTCATATCTGTTTGTAGGTGCTCTTAGCTATCGTGCTTTCATATTTTCTATTTTGTAAGATTCAACTTGCTTTTACAAAAGGTTTACAACAAACTACTTATCAATATTATGAATATCATCCAGTGATTATAATTTAAGCTCACTAATTTTTGCTTTTATTTTGTCAATATCTTACTCATAAGGAATTTAAAACTCATCAAGCATTTTTAAATAAATGTTATTTAATTGCTTATTATTTTTTATTTTTTAATTTGTTTCATTCTCAAATTAGCTGATTAAAGGCGTTTCTCTATTAAAAATATTTAAAATATTAATTTCGTTTATTGCTAAAATATTATTTAATATTTTTTTAAGGGAAGTTTTAATGCTGCAATATTGAAAAATAGTATTTAAAGTAGTGTTTACGTTTAATTATTAAAAAATCATTGCCATTAATTCAAAAAAGAGTTTTTTATTTGAGAATTTTAAATCAGTAAAAAATATTTTGTGAATAGAAATTTGGCAAATAATTTATCATTAACTTATATATTCTGATAAAGTTTATGAATGTTTGTTTAAAATGTAACAAATATATATCAGAAGGGTTAATTGATGAAAAAAATCAATTTTATTTTGAATTAATTTTTATGTTAGTCTTAATTATTGAGAATTCTCCAATTTATTAAGAAATGATAAAATATATTTTATTATTTTATTGATTTCTATTTCAATTAAAGTTTTTGAAAAAATTGTTTATAATTAATTTTTGAAAAGAAGAATGCGTTATTACTAATTAATTAATTATTATTATAAAGATATTTTCAAGAAGGACATAAGATTTAGATGATGAATTAAAGTGATTAAAATTTAATAATTTTTCATCACTAAATCAACTTTTATATTGCAGCTGAAGAATCATTAATTAATTTATTAAAAAACTCACCAAATATATCTAAAATTAGAAATTATTTACATTTGAATTTAGGTCTATTCCTTTTATTTTGGTTGAATATGAGACACGTTCCTGAAATCACTTAAATTACTACTTTTTAGTTCATTTGAAGGTTTTTAAGTGTGAGAAGAATTTTAAACTCTCTTAAATTTAAAATTATTTTAACTATTTTAACTACCTTATGAGACAGTTTATCTACTTGTTTAGAAGAAAATACTCTATCCATAACTTTCACTATCATATGTTGATTCACCTTAGGTTTTAATCCGTTTTGAGCTGTCTCCTGGAGTTTAAGAATGAAATGCCGATTAATGTTGTAAAATACTTCCCCTGTTTATAGGTCTAGCTCCTCCAGAAGTAGATCCTCTCATAAAGTCTATTTAAGATCTTGATTATGATGTTGAAACACGCTTACTTTGTGAAGAAATACTCTAAGGTTTTTGGAAGCTCGAAAATTAAGAATTAAAAAAAACGCCACTTAGAGCCTATTTTGAATTAATTGTCATTTCATTTGATTTTGTATCTTATTTTGTATTTTTTAAAAAGTCTGTTTCAGAATACACTCTTTACTATGTAATTAATCCTAATTATTATAATCTGTTTTGAGATTATAACTTTTGTTCATTTTTACTGCTTTATTCTTTCACTTCTTAATCCTTATTTTAAAATGTACCAAAAAGGCTATGCGATCCCTAATTTAGCTTTTTACTTTATCCTTGAAATAATGACTTAAATGAGGACTTTGCATTAGTGCTTTTTCCTCCTAAAACTTCTTCGATATTTCTTTTTGCTTATTATGATTTAGATGAATCTACACCTAAAGTTATGCTAGATTTTTAATTTTGCTGCAAACGAGGAGTGTTACTATCTTCATCAACTAATGATTCTGCGTTAAGTAAACCTGAAAATTTTTCTTTTACATGATTTTAATTGAGCTTGTATTCTGTCTTATTGGCTTAAGAAGCTTTTTTTATAGGCTATAAAGTTGCCTATGATATATTTTGAGTGTTTTACTACTAAGATTCATTGACTTAGATGTTTACTTTTAGTATTAAAAAAGCTATTCTAAAAATGTAAAAATATTAATATTACTCAGATTTGATTAAAACTCTTTTTCTCCTTGTTCATTTTCATCTTACTCACTTTAATGACTCCAACTCTCTTACTAGCGAACTGAATCTTCTTATACATTTGCATATATATTAGTTTACTGTCGTTTCATGAAATTTTTTAATTAAATTTAATGTTTTGGCAAAATTATATAATTAGTTAAATAATATAATCAAATACAAATGATATGATTAAAAATTATTTAAACAAATTAGTTAAGTAAATGATTTTTATCAAGTATTTAAAATATGCGATAGTACTAAGCCATAAATAGCACAGATATAACTGAATCTTAATCCTGAATATCTAAGTAAATTTTTCTTTTTAAAAATTTAACTATTTTTTAAAAAATGATTCTTCTAAAATTTATTTGATATTTTAGCAAGTAACAAGTTAATTTTCATGACCTAAAAGCACTTAATTTTTTAATTAAAAACATAAAATGCGTTTCTTAATATTTTTAATAGCCATTTCCATTCATTATTTATATTTTTTATTTACTTAAAATAAATTGATTTTTTATTATTCCTTGCAAAAAATATTTCTCTAAAATTATCAAAAAATGTCTGAACATGCAATTACCACAAGTAATTGAAGTGCTTGTGATGGTAAGAAAATTCAGCTAATTTCGCAAACAATTCTGGTGATCACTCAGCTAGTTCCTGAATGAGCAAGGATAGTGTTCGCTTAATATATTAAGTTTAATTTTTAATATTAACTATTTAATTTACTTTTGAAAAAAATTATGGTTTTTCTTAATAATAAAATTATTGGTCTTAATTAAATGATTTGATGATTAATATTAATTGAATAAAACTCATTCTTAATTTTCAAAATTAATATTCTTTTGAAGTGAAATAGTTTTGTATTCAATAATTTTAAATTTTAAAAATTTATACTTGTTTTTACTGACTTATTTACTTATTTGGTTATTAAATGTCTTTAAAAAAATTAATTATTAAAAATGTGACAAAAATATTATTAAAAAAGTCTTTACATCGATTAAAAAGTCTTTTATTTAATTTAAAAATATGTAATTATTTAAATAAGTATCCACTTTAATAAAAAATGAGAATAGACACAATAAAAGGTATTTTAATAGTTAAAATATCCAAATTTTTTATATTATTTTTTATAAAAAATAAATACAAATTTTAATTATTTAAAATATGGAAAACTAAAATCTTACAGATATTACAGACTTTGATTATTTATTAGTTTTAGATTTCGAAGCTGTTTTTGGGAAAGCTAATGACATAGATTACCAAGAAATCATTGAATTTCCTGTTGTAATTTTAGATGTCTAAAACAAAAAGATTATGGATAATTATTTTTAACATTTTATTAAGACATAAGTGATAACTGAGCTGAATCCTTAATGTATAGAGATAACTGGTATTACTTAAGAATAAGTTGATAATGGAGTTATTTTATAAGAAGCTATTAAACAACTAGATATATTCCTGAAAAAAAATCAAATTCTTGAATCTAAGTTCACATTTATTACTTGTGGAGATTACGATTTAGGTAAATGCTTGATGAGAGAAGCTTTATACAAAAAAATAAATATTCCAGATTATCTAAAAAATTACATCAATGTCAAAAAAGTTTTCCCATTATAATATTATCCTAAAAAGCCAAAATTAGGAGATAAGAGATTACCAGGCATGGCTGCTATGCTAAAAGGGTTGAATCTCAAACTAGAAGGACATCATCACTCTGGAATAGATGATAGCAAAAATATTGCTAAAATAGTACTTACATTAATGCAAAGAGGTATTAAATTTACTAAAGAACAGATAACATACATGAATTACTGAGAACAAAGCATAATTACTTACTGATTTGATTTTCATTTTATTCAAAAATTTATTTTATGTTAATTTAATAAATATTTAAAATCCAAATAATAAATAACGTGCTGTAAATATCTTCATATTAATAATAAAAAGTTATTTTATTAATAGCTTATTTTGTAAAATCTTAAAGATATTTTATTTATGGTTTATTTCGTAAAAGTTTAAATGGTATTTCATTTTTAAATTTTAAGTGAGTTTTGAAAGACAGTGTTTATATAAATATAACATAAAGTACAGTAAATAATATCATTTATAAATTAATTAATTTTTCAGTAATTGACAAATGCTCTCATATTTTTATTAAATTTAAATCCTTTTTGTAATAAAGTGAGAGCAACTTTTGCAATGTTTCTTGAATCATCAATTCCAGAGTGGTGGTGTCCATCCAATTTGAGATTTAATCCTTATAGCATTCCAACCATATCAGGTAGTCTATTATCTCCTTCTTTTTATTTTTTAGGATAATACTGTTTTGGGAATACTTTTTTAATATTTATATAATTTTTTAAGTATTAAGGAATTTCGATTTTTTTATAAAGAGCTTCTCTTCTTAAGCAGTTTCCTAAATCAAAATCTCCACAAGTTACAAAAGTGAATGATGATCCTATCAATTTATTTTATTCTAAAAACTAGGTTAATTAAGCTAAAGCCTCTTATAAGGAAATGCCTTTATCTACTTAATCTTGTTTGATCCCAGTTAATTCTGTGCAAAAAGCTGTAAGCTAAGGATTGACAGAAGGTTTTAAGTAATGATGGAAAAATACATCTAAAATTTATTAGTTTTTAACATCTAAAACAACAACAGGAAATTCGATTATTTCCTGGCATTCTAATTTAACATTCTTTTCACAAGTAGCTTCAAAGTCTAATATTAGTAAATAGTCAAAATCGTTGTTAATTTAATTTTTTTAGTCCATTTTTATGTTTAGTTAGTTAATAGTTATTTAATTTAATTAAGATTTTTTTTGTTTTATGTATTCAATTTAATTTTATGATAAACCACAATTTGTCCTTATTTCATTTAGAAAATATACAAATTATCATGTCTACTACTTATTTCTATTAAATAATCTATCTATTACTAACAAAAATAGAAGAAAACGTTCTTATTAAATATGTTTCTATATAATAACTTATTCTTTTAAAGTAAATTAAATCAAGAAAAGTAACTTAAAAAAACATCAACTATTTTATAAGAAAAGCAAACAATTCCTTAATAAGTTTTTAATAACTATTTTATTTCATAAATTAATCTATATGATTATATTTTTTATTTAGAGATTGTTTTCATTTAAGAAATTGAAATAAATAAATTATTATTTTTTTATTTCTTAAATTTTAAAAGACCTTTTTCATCTCTATGTTAAAAACACAGCAATAAAATTTATTTCATTTTGAAACAAAAATAAAAGGATTAGATATAATTTTAGTAATAAAACACATTCTTTTTCACTTTTTTAATAGTTAAAAGCAAATGTTTTTTTGTTTTTAAAAATTAATTTTGTCCCAATTACAATTTAATTAATTTAAGTGTAAAAACATTTTTTAGTTTTTCAAGAATATAAAAAAATCTAATTACCAATTGTTTTGTTTATTATAGACTTTAAACTGACTGATTAAGATAGTGATTATTTAAAATAAATTTCTATAAATTAATATAAACAATTAGATCACTTAATTTATGATCAAATGAAATATTAATCGACCCTTAAATAATAGAACTTATAAATTTTTCTTGTTTATTCTAGAAAAATATAATGATTTTATCAAAAATTATTAATTATTTCTAAATTACAATAAAAATTTTTATTGATAAAGTACGTTAGCAACATAGAGCATAATATTAGATATTGCTTTTATATCTTTTTCAATAGTTTTTTTAAAGTCTTCATAAATTTTTATTTGCTATATTACTCCTATTTTATTGTTGTTATTTTTTATAAAATTAAAGTATACAGTTATTAAATAAGATAAAAGAAAAATATATTTTAAAACATTCAAAATCACATAAATATTTTAAAGTTCTTCCCTACTAGTTTATTATGAAGAATTTTTGATTAGGTTCTAGAATAAAATTTGATATATTATATGGCTTAGAAGTGTTTAAAACGTAAAAATCTTATTCTTAAATAAATAAATAATAAATATCATTTGTTAATTATTAAAAATTATATAGAACTTTTATAGTGATACAATAAAATAAAAAATGAGATCAACTTTCTTTAGGTTTTTTTTTAGATTTTAGAAATCTCAATTGGTTTAGAGTAGGAATTTTAACATACTAGGAGGACTATTTGCTCTAAGCACTTACTAAGGAATCAATTTATGGAATAAATATAAAGTTTAGTGCGATAATATTGAAAATTAAAACCCTAACCCACCACATTAAGGTTAAGATTAAGCAAATGCTAAAAATCTCTTCAACTCAGAAGAGATCAGAAAAAAAATAATGGAGTCTATCGTATTGATCTACTCTGATAGAACTTCAAAGCCTATAGCTACAGGCATCGTTATAGATGATGAAGGAACTTTTATTACTATCTCAAATATTTTTAACTTGGATTCAAAGCATCCATCTCATTAATTTTATGCAAAATCCATAAGAGAAGAATTTGAAGAGACTGAATTTCCTTTTTCAATTGAATACACTTTAGAATCGGAGAACATCAGCTTCTGCAAAATAAAAAAACAAAATTAAAATCAACCATTACAATTCAAAAAAGCTAGCATTTATCCTTAAATTCCCTCTATTGGAAAAAGAGTTTACTTATTTGGTAAATCAAATTAAGACTTTAATGTTATTGAAGAGGGGATACTTAATGAAAATAAGTTAAGCTCAGAGCAAGCTTTTGATTTTTCTGCTTAATCTCTTTTATTAATGGCAAATATATAAAATAAGTATACCTCACTTTATGGTGGTCCTATATTTGATGAATACGGCAATATCTTAGCTATGAATTACCCAATACCTAATAGCTTTATAAAATCTCATGTTATAGGAATTCCTTGCTACTATTTAAGTGGAATAATTTAACAATATTTACAAAAGAAGGAAGTTCGCAAGCCTTATGTAGGCGTCTCAGTGAAGTGGACAAGTGACATAGAAAATGGCGGAGCTTTTGTCTTAAAGGTTAACTCAGATAGTCCAGGAGCAAAAGCAGATTTAAAATTAGGTGAAATAATTACTGAAGTTAATGGCATAAAAATAAAAGATGGTAAAGACCTAGCTAGAATATTGGGCTATAGTATAGGATAAAATTTTAAGTTAAAGGTATTTAGAAATGGTAAAAGTAGATTTGTAAATTTAGTGACTGAGTGATTAAAAGTAGAAATTTAGTATTTAAGTCAGTCAGCTCATTTCAAATTTTATGCAGTTTATGTTATATTATTTCTTTAATCAACTTGTAAATTTATTTACTAAATAAAATTAAAATAAATAAATATATTTTTTTAAATAAATATAACAAAAATAAATTTATTCATTTTTTCAGCTTACAATTTAAAATTTTTTTTCAATAAACATTAATAATTTTTAAAAAAAATATTTTATAAATGCTTTAACTAATTTAAGATATTTTGTAAAAAAATATAACATATTAATTTTTTTCACATTGTTTGTATTATTGTATTAAAATTTTATTATTTTCCATAAGAAATTAGATTATACACTGTTAAATAATAAATATTTTTTTGTTTCTATTTTATTTAATATTTACGATGGTTAATACTTTCTACTAATAAAACACTTTAATATTAATTTATGATTATTGAAATTTATAGCAAATTAATAAAGTATTAAAATAATTTATTTTTCGATTAATCAAATATTAATAGCTTGATCCCACGAAAACCTTAAAAGAAAATTTATTTATTTCAAGCTATCTGAATAAATTTAATTATTTAGTATTTATTCATATTGAAGAATAATCAAATACTTATGAAAAGATTTTAAGGAAAAAATAAGAGAGCTCTTTTTTTAAGATTAGATTAAATAATTTGATAAAGTTAAGAATAAATAAAAGTATAAATATGCATTTACATATTAAAGATAGTATATATTTATATTATATATATAATTGATATTATTTTTTAATTTTAATTTATTAATTGTTTATATGATTTACTAAAGCTAGTGTTTTTGATTAGTATTATATTTTATGTTTTTTTATTAGTTTAATTAAAAAAATAAATTTATTATTTATTTATTTATTTATTTATTGATCATGACTTTAAACCAGAGAAAAGTTGTGTAGATTTATTTTCATTGTATTATTTTTATCCATTTTAATCTATTAGCTGTGATTTTTGTGTTTGGTTTATAACAGAATTTTAGATATTTTAAGTTGAAGCTTGTATATCATTATTATTTTTCATTTAACTATTAATATTATTTTTCGCTCTGTTGTTATTTATTAAATAGTGATACAGGAGTTAATAATAGCTAATTGACTTTAATATCTTGTATATATCAAATACAAATGCCAGAACCATGATGTAAAAGAAAAAACAAGCATAAGAAATCGTAATCTAAGGAGAAGAAAATCTCAAGTAATGTGCAGACTTTAACACGGCTTACATAAAGTAGTTTATCATAAAAGCAAGGTTTAATAATATTAAAACAGCGTAAATAACACAATCATTATATTTTAGCTCATAAATGATTGGAATCAATATTAATATACAAAATACTTCTCCACAAAAATAAAAAATGGATAATTTAAATTTATAGATACTAATTATTATTTCAAATATTAGCAAGACTACCAATAACAATCTTGCATTTCTTAATTTTAATTTGTTTTCTAATATCTTGCTCTTTATATCTATGTCTTTCATAATTAATTGATAATTTCTTATTTCTAACTTTTTAATTTATTATTTATTATATTTGTTAAATTTCATGCTTTTAACATATCAAAACTACTGTCTATTATTTAAGGTTTATTTTGTAATAAAATCCATCTTAAATTAGCTAATAGCTTTCCTAAAAATAATAATGATTTTAAATAAATGTATCAGCTATTTATAAATCAGTGATTAATTCACACTTGTTTCAATATCAAACAAGTTATTAAGTCTGACCTAATAAATTCTGATTAAACAAAATTAAAATTATTTAAAATACTTAAATTTTTATATGTTAATTAGTTAAAATACTAATTTATCAAAGTTTTTATTTTTTAAGTTTAAATTTACTTCTTAACATTAAATTTAATCCTACAAATATATTTAGTTAAGTAAAATTTATACTAAAATTTATGAGCAAATTATTTTGAAAATTTAGAATATTTTAAATACAAATTTAATTTGAATAATTATAGGATATATAACTTTTATTTAAAATTTACTTAAATTGATAAATAAATTAATTTTTGAGATAAATAAAATTTTAAGTTAGGAAAATAATTTTTTCTCTGCAAGAGTAAATTTATAATTAATTTCACCATTAAAGTATGTTGGTTGTTTTTTTTGTAAAAAGTTAAATAACTTATTTTATACAAGATTTTAGTTATCAAAAACGTAATATTTCATAAATATATTTTATTATTTTATTTATCTAGCTCAAATATTAAACAAAGTATGAATTTAAAATGATATTTCTTAATTAAAAGTGATAGTAGTATGAATCAATATCGAATTATTTATAATTAATTTAGAAAATAATAATTAATAAACTCTATAACATATTATTTATTTACAACTGACAACTATGAATATTAATTTAAAATTTAAAGTTAAACATTTTTAATTTGATTAAAATATAATTAATTCCAAACTAAAATTAACTTGATTTGGAATATTTTAATTATATCTTTAGAATTTTTATTTATTTGAATATTTTTATATAATAGTATTTTTATTGAAATTCACTTTTGTTCGCTATTATCACACTCTAATTAATTTTCGTTTTCTTCCAAAAGCTAATCGTTTTCTATTTAATTGCTTGTTTCTTATTATTATTGTTACTGAGGTTCTAATAGAGATTCCTATTCTATTAAAATTTTATCGTTTTAACTTTAACAAGTATCGTTGTTATTGTCATCATTTCCATCATTTTATAATTCCTATTTCTAATCATTAATGCTCTACTCATTATGAGTGTATTAATCTTTATTCACACTGTTTAATGATTCTTTATTTGTACTTGAAGAGGCAGCATAATTATTATCCCTTTATATTGCAATATTTAATTATTTTTTTTAAATGATAAAGGTAAATAAATTAAATTACATTTGAGATAAAATCTGATCTGAAACAGAACTATTTGACCTACTGCGTTTTTCGCATTAGTTTTCTTATTCTTCTTCTTCCTCTAATAATTCTTCTTATTCATCTTAGTCTTCTTCTTCAGGACTCATACGGTGAGATTCGTTTTGCATAGCTTAAAGAGTTGCATTAGAGAACTCAGCCATTTTTTAAGCATTTTGAGCCATAGATTGCATTTTTTGTAAAATTTGATTGTTGCTTAAGTTTTCATAGTTATCCTTTCCTTATTTAACAGGGTGCATATCTTCAAAACTTTGATTTAAAGAATTCAATTAATTTTGTTTATTGATATAGGACGAAGAAGCAAGAATCCCAATATTTTCTTTATTACTTTATCTATTATCTCTGTCTCTTTCCCTATATTAATTGTTATATCCATTATTTAAGCTCTTATTAGAAGATATGTCTAATAGATTATTACTTTAGGAAAGGGAACTGTAAATAAAAATAAATATATTGAATCAAAATTCATGTTTTCTAATTTATACCTTTAACCTCCATTTAAGAAATACTAAGTTTCTGTTCTACAGCTATAAGTGTAATGCCCGTATTGTAGGCAGTTCATGCATCTATGATTATTTAAAGGTTTTCTTCTAGATGAGGGATTAAGCAAAATCATTTTAATATTTAAAATAAACTTTCTATTTTATTAGGTAGAAGATAAATTGAATATTTTATTATTCACAATCTAGAACTTTTTTTGTTAAGCAATTTGTGTTAATTATAAGATACAATCAATATAATTATTATATCAAAATGAATAAATATTCAACAATTAATTAATTATTTGTTTTTGTTAATCACAGAAAAAGGGAGGTAATTCAGTATTTAAAATAACAAATATATATACTTAAAATCAAATTTGAAATTTGAAAATTAATCTATGAGACGAGCGAGTAATTAATTATTTTTTGTAATGCTAAATCTGGTCAAATATCCTAGAATATCACCTATTTATAATAAAATTATTATTTTTATTTATACATATAAAATATTAGACTAAAATTTAAATAAAAGCATTTCTTAGCAATGATTTTAAATTTTTTTATCAAAAGATTAATACTAATTTCTATAAGTTATCAAAAATAAAAATATTTTTTTTTTGTCTAATTGTAAGATTAGATTCTTTTGTAATCAGTAAGATGTGTTATCTAAAAATATAAAATTTGCATAAAATTTAAAAATTGATACAAACAGACAAACATAAATAATTTATATACATAATTATGGTATTAGGAATAATATATTAATTAATAAAGCATATTGAATAAAATATAAACAAATGCATTCTGAAAAAGAAAAAGAAAAATGCTTTTTAATAAAATTTTCTTCTTCTTTTCAAATAATTTTTTTAATTATTTCTCATAAATTATTATATTCATATTTTCATAATATGAGCCACTAAAAATAAATAATTATGTTTATTTACAAATATTAAATTAATAACATAGCTGAGCATCAAAAACTTAATTATTTAATTAATAGAGAGATATATTTATTTTAAAGTTTTTAAAAAGCATTTTTTAGCAATCTAATATTGATAGAATTTTATTGAAGAGTTATGAGCTGTATTATTTAAAAATATAAAAATTTATATAAAATTTATAATATGATTTAGATATTCAAGAAAAAATGATTTTCATATGCTCACATTTAGTTTATTATAAAATCTTTTTGATAAATAAATAACTTTTAGAAAATCAAATTGAAATATTTTTGATAAAATTTTATCTATTTTAAAAAAAAATTAATTAATTAATTTTTAAAATGAGAATGAAATTCGAGATAAATATTTCTTGTTATTATGAATTTGAGTTTAAAAAAGTATTAGTAACTTTTCTTATTTTATTTTTTACAATTTCTGCAATGAAAATTAAACTTATAAGCATAATAAATAGTTTTTAAAATTAATTATAAAATTTCAAAAGAAACTATATTTTATTAAAAAATTATAAAGTTAGGTCAAATGCCAAACAAAAATGAATTCATAAGGAAATTAATATGAAAGCCAATTAAAAACATACACTTATTTATTTTAAAATTTAACAAAACAAATAATTTTATATAAAGCTCATTTAAAAGTAAATATAATAAATACATTCTTACGTGCTTAGTTACTATGAAATAACTAAGAAGAAACACACTCATTTGAATGAGTTATATTGAGTGTGTTTTTAATTCTATAAAAGAAATTTTATAGATTTTGAAAGAATGCTGAAATAGATAGATATTTATTTCGTTCATGTTTTATGTTTATACTTGTTTATAGGATGAATATGAAAATATTTTATTACTTAATCATGAATATAAAGTTGTATGCAATCTAATTAAAAATGCTTAATTCTAACAAAACTATCAATCAAATAACTGAAGTCAACTTATTATGTTATTGTCATCATGTGTTATTCATGATAGAATAAATATGCTTTATTTATTTAATATTATTATTGTTGTTATTAAGAGTTATTTGGTCCAATATAATTTGCACTTTTCATTTAGTAAAATATTAACTATTTACTAAAGAAAGAAAGGATTGTTTGTTTGTTTGATTATAGATTAGATGATTGATTGATTATTCGAACAAAGAATTGAATCATTAATATGATGATTATTAGAATATGAGCATGATTGCAATAAAAGTTAAAAATTTTTGTAATTAAATATATATAATTTTTTTTGCATAATTTTATTTAGATAATTTAAATCATTTATTTCACTAAAATAATACTATAGATTGTTTGACTGATTGACTGATTGACTGACTGACTCATTGAATAAATCTTAAAATCAGTGATTGGCTTTATAATTTTATTAAAAGTAATATCTTTAAGCACTCATTTTAAAATGAAAGTTTAATTTAAATGGTTTGCTGTTTAGCTTCAACGCTTGTCATGATTGATTTTTACTACAATAATACTCATATTATCCAATCCCCATGTAGTTGCACTATGAGGGGCAAGGATAGAGTCAAGGAAATCGCAGCAAGTTGTGGTGAGATTTTATTTAGTCTTTGCAAAATATTCAACAATATATTAGTTGGACTTGCATTCCCAAATACCATCACATCCTAGAACTATCAAACTAATGTCTTTGGTTAAGGGTGTCTCAGTGACATCAGGAAATGCTGTAATCATATAATCTTTAGGGTTTTTATTGCTGGGGTTTTTCTCGTTCACTTTATATTCTAAATCTCCAAGTGCACGAGAAAGATTTAAGTTACCATTAACTCTTCCTTGAATTACAGAGCCACCAGCCCTTTCGATTCTGCGCTTTTCAGAATCTGTATCAGGCTTATGGTCAACACTAAGGGCCTGTTCCCTGGTACCTTTCATGACTATTGCTCTTGAATCTCCACTGTTAGCACAGTATATTTTATCCTTAACTATAAGTACAACATTTGCAGTGCAACCAGGATTGCCTTCACCTAATTAATTTTTCCCTTCATCTGTTTCAGCGAGCTCATCCATACGCAAGAATGTTTATTCTAAGGCTTCTTTGTATTTTCCTTCTTTGTATTATTAGCATTTCAATAACTCTTTAATAAAATGTTAAGAGACAAACTAAGCCATTTCTTTACCTCCGTGTCCATCAAATACACCAAAAATAGCTTTATCGTCACCATCAAAATCAAGGCTTTAAATATGAGCATCTTCCATACTTACTCTCCAACCTTACATGCATACAGAAGCATACTCAAAACGTCCTCTGCTATCTTAATGTGTTTCCTTTTATATAATTGGCTTTGTTAAGTAAGCTCCCATGTTCCTTCAGACTAATTAACTTTGCTTTATTTGATTGTATATTTGTTTTGTTGTTGTTTTTAGGTAGTTTTTTTTTAAAATTTAGATTTTAGTTGATATTTTATTAATTTTTTAATTATTTTTTTCCATTAAGTTTCCTTTTATTTTATATTGAATAATAACTATCCTTATCTCTCTCTTTCTTTCTAATTCTTAGAAATTTATATTTAAGAGTATTATATGAAAGGTACATAGATAGCATCTAACTAAGCTTGTGTGTGAAATGGTTAATATCATAAATTACTTTTTCTCTCTCTCTTTTATTTAATTTAAGGTCTTTTGTTACTTTTTTTCTCTCTAATCATAAATAAATATTTTTTTTTGTTAAAAATTTACTTGAAATTTATTCTTCTATCAACTATACCCAAACGAACCTAAATTTTTTTTTTTTTTATTATTCTACTGACTTTTATACCTAAATTTACAATAATATTTTTAACTTAATTAATTTGTTTGCTAATTATAACATTGTTTGAAAATTTACTCTAATTAAAATATTATTAATATACCTTAGATATCACTCTTAATTATTTTTAGCTAATCCCATGCTTTCCAAAGTAAATCAAATTTTTTAAATAAAATTTAGCGAATATGCTTTTCAGAAATTTATTAAAAGAAAGATAAAAGCTATTTTAAATTTCAGTTTTATCAATTTTTCATAAATTTAATTAAATTATTTTTATTAATAAAATATTAATAATGTATTTAAAACACCATAAACTTAATTTAAACTATTAAATAAAAATAATCAAAAAACACGTCCATAATAACTGTGTATTTATTATTATTTTTATTATTTAATAAATATTATTAAAAGATATTATTAAATCTAGACCATTTTTTAATGTTTATAAGGTATTTACACTATCATGAATACAAAAATATTGATTCTACTTTAAAATTTACATTAATTCTTATTTAAGAGCAAATTTTATAAAAATAAACTCTCAATTAGTAAATAAATATTCCAATTTACAATGATTTAAAGGGATAATGTATACTTAATTATCAGCTGTTAGTTATACTGTTTATACATTTAGATTTTTTTTGTGATATTAAATTGTGAAATTGATTTTTTTTAGTAAATTAATTAACTTTTAAATGTTAATACTTGCTTTTATAAATCTTTTTTTCAAAATAAATAATTATAAAAAACTCTAAAAGAATGTAAAAAAGAATGCTTAATGAATTAAGTGAAAAAAAGGCTATAAATGATATCAATAGTTCTTAGGTTAATTTAAATACAACTACAAATGTGATTAAAAATAACTAGTAGATGACATTTGGAGATGAATTTTTAGAAAAAAGCGGCATAAGATTTGGTGAAGATTACAGAAGATAGCTCTTAGAGCAAAATAATTCTACATCTTTTAACTAAATAAATAATAAGAGGTATTAGACAGAAGAGATTGCAGATATAGATTCAGTTAGATCTAAAATTAACAATAATTCTTCATAAATTCCATAAAAGCAGTATCAAAAATCTGGATATGTAAGAAATGGGTAATCTAACTAAGCTCAGCTGCAAAAAAATATTAACATTTTAGGCAAAAATAATAGTGATGAAAATTAATTGGCTTAGAGTGAAAGTTCTCAAAATCTCGAAGATCAAATAAATATTTAGCAAATAAATAACATTTATAATGAAAAAAAAGAGATAGACAGTGGAAACGATTTTAGAGTATATGATTTATCGATATAAAATAAAAACATGCCTACAATTAACATAAACAGTGAATATTTAATTGGATCTAAAAAGAACTAATTTGCTTCTGAGTTACTTAATCCATCTGTAAATACATCTGAAAATAGAAAGTTACTTTGGTAAAAAAACTTCTTTGTAATTGCAGCATATATAGCAAAATTTAAGTACCATTTAAAGAAATAGTTAATCTTTAGAAACCCTGATTTGCTGTAAAAAAATTAGATTTAAATTATTGATGATAAAGGAGCTAAAGGGATTGAAGAAATGGATTAAAGTGCTCTCAAAAATAGCCACAAAAAACAGCTTAAAAGTTACAGCAAATATAAAACTATCAGAAAATTAAAAAAGAGATATTTATTAACTAAGAAACAATTAAAAATAATATGGAAGCCAGCTCATTAATTTATTTTAAAGTGCATGATCTTATGTAAAGTGGCTCTATCAAGTTTAGACATTCCTCTCTTTTTTCCAACTAATCCTTTCATAATTGCTTGGGATATTATAAATACACTCCTAATATTTATTTAAACGCTTTACATTTCATTTAACTTTTCATATGGCAGCTACCTGTATATTTACTATTTAGAGTTAGCTTCTTAGATTGTCTTTATTACTAATATATTTGTTTAGTGTAATCTATCATATTATGAAAAGGGCATTTAGATCAACTAGAGGAAGCTCATTTTAAAGCACTTTTTTCAAAAGCTTTTTTTTAGTGAAGTTCTTGCTCTAATTGGGTTATTTATGCCAAATGGAGATCCATTTTAATTCCTTTTCTTCTTTAAGTTTCCTTAATTTCATAACGTAGTCAACAAGTACAAAGAAAATAACCAATTCAACATCAAAATTAATTTGATTTTTAACATAACAATTCTCTTAACAGAAATTATTTAATTTGGCCATTTCCTCTGCTGTGCTTGGTATATTTTAGGAAAATATAATTACCATAACTCTAAAGATAATTTATCATGGGCATAGGGTATGGATTTGTAGAACACAAAATCTATGTACATAGTATCACTTTATTTTTGTGCTATATCAATAACAACAATAGGATATGGAGATGTTGTAGCTAAAAACGATAACGAAAGAATCTTTGTAATTTTCATGTCACTCACATCAACTGGAGTTTTAGGGTATACAATCAATAGAATGAATAATATCTTAGATGAATATTATAAGTTAAATAACCAGTTTAGAACTCAGCTTAGTGATATTAATTTCTACATGAATTAAAGAGAAGTTAGTTAAATAATTCAGAACAGGTATTTTTAAATTTCAGCTATTAAATTCATTTTAAAGTTTTAGCAAAGAAAATAATTTAGTTTAATTTTAGATTCTGCTTCAAAATTGTTTTTAAGTATCTAATTTGGTTATTGAATTTTAGACTGAGTGGGAAGTTTAAAAATTACAAAATTATTTTTTAACAAATAAATTTAATTTATTGAGTTAAAATTATTTTTTTTATGAAAAGAGCTAGAAATTATTTAGAATATGTTTACAAAGAAGGTTATGTAAATAGCGAAAAAATATCAAAATCTTTGCAATCTCTGAGCTCTAATATAATTGAAGCTATCTAAGAAGATATTTTTTACAAAAGTTTAAAGAAAATAGAAATATTTGAAAGTAATTTTTCAAGAGGTTTTCTTTAAAGATTAGCTCTCAAAGTTAAAGAAAATAACTATGGTAATTTTTCTGCTAGAATGAAATAATATATATATTTTTAAATATTATATATAGCTCCTGATGAAGAAATTATTAAAAGAAGTCAAGTTAAAGATCCAGTTATTTATTTTATAGTTAAGGGTGAAGTTGAAATTTTTGTCGATTCAAGTTAAGACAAGTATTCTGGTGCGGATTAGGTGAAATCTTACTGCATTTTAGAAAAAGACACAGTTTTTGGGTTAGGAGAATTTTTAGTCTAAGAATAAGTTCCAACTTACAGTGCGAGAAGTAAAGGAATATCTAGAATATAATCTCTCACATTCTAGGATTTCTTTGAGACTATTAAAGAATTCCCTAAAGACAGAGAGATTTATTAAAACATAAAAGATAAATTAATTTAACACAATAATTATTAAGAATGTAAATTGTATTGCTATTCTTGCAAGAGTAGTAGACATCTTGTTGGAAAATGTCCTTATGTTTAATACGAGCCCAACAAGCTTAAAATATATAATTCTTACCTCAAAACTGTCAAAGACAAACATTTATCTTTCAAAAGAAAATAAATGGATAAAAATAAATTTAACACTCTTGCAAACTAAGGTTTAGTAGAAGAAGGAATGATTAAGTTTTTAGAGCAAAATAATTTAATTGAATGGGTTTCAGATGAATCTAGGGACGAAGGTGACAAATAAGATGATCAAATAAATGAAAAAAAGACAGAAAAAGAACTGATAAAACTACAATCATTGGAAAAGTAATAATTTTACTAACATTACAATTGTTAAATAATAAAAATAAAATATTTTAAAAATTTTCCCTCTAAACAAAATAAATAATTTTAATGAAATTTAATAGAGATGACCAAGAAGAGATTGAAAGAAAAAACTTTGAGTTGAAGAAAAAATAGCTATTGAAAAAAAAGAAAAGCAGAGACAATCAATCTGCAAAATCATCAAACTATAAGTAAGGGTAAATAAATAGCCCTTTTATGAAAGAAAGTAAACCCATAATAAACGAGGTAATATAATTAGATCTTAAAGAGTCTTAGAATAAATTAGAAGTAAGAGATGAAAAATTTAAGTTAACAACTAAGTTTTCAGATTTACTCAAAGATGTCTCAAGTGGAGATCTTTCTTTCTACCTTACAAAAAATGAAGAAATGAACTAAATAGAAAAATAATAATAAGAGGAAAAAATACATTAAGATGCAATAAATAAAATAAAAAGATTGTAAATTTTTACTCAAAAATCTCCCTAAACTATTTCTCAGTTCACTAATTATTTCCAAGACGAAGGTGCCTAGCAAATTCCTAAATTAGAGTAAGATGAATAGACATCGTTTAGCACAGCCTATAATATTCTCCATCTTCTATCCAAACAAGCAACAAGTAAAATGGAGCAGTTATAACCTTGCACAATAAGTAATTAACCTCAAAAAATCTAAAATAACTCAATTGCAACACCAAAAGTAAACTAGTAACCAACAACTCCTACAAAAAGAAGAATGTCCTTATCTCCTAAGCAAAATCACAAAAAATAGGCTTAAGGAAACTAAAATTATCAAAACTCAAGTAATAACTAAGAAGTTCAAAACGTTTTAAATTAGATTAATGATCTTCTAAAAAAGAGTTAATAAGTTCACATAGATCAAAAGAAGATTACAGAATTCCAAAATAATGGTAAAATTCAAACAGGAGAATTAACATATTAGCATTAATTAAATAAGCAAAGTGATGACTTTGAAATAATAAGAGAATTTAATTATTATTTTATACATAATAATATTTCAAATATTATTAAAAAGCTTTATGAAAACCAACCTAAATAATTAAGATAATCAAGATTTTCAAATATCTAAAAAATCAAAAAGTCTAAAACCGTTAAACTTAATATAAACAAATCCACTACCAAAAAGTTGAATCTTTGAGGCTAAAATTAATTTGCTTATTTATTTTTATTTTGATATATTTATTTGGCTATCTTAATTGTAATTTATTTGGCTATCTTAAATGTAATTTATTTATTTTTAATTGAAATTAAATAATCCTTTTAAAAATATCTATCAAATCATATAAATATTTCTATGAAATTATACCTAAAATGAGAATTAAGCATTTATATTACATATATTTTCAATTATTAACACATAAATGGATAATAGTATCCCTTAACTTGTTAACCATATCCCAAAAAGAAAGGTTTATTACGTTTTTATATTTATTTTCAATTTTTTAAATAAATAAATAAATTTCAATAAATAGACTTTTTTGAAAAATTATCATTTTATTTTTTTTAAATCTACTAAAATTATTAAAATATTCGAAATTTAAAAATAAATCCATATATTTTACTGAATTAACTAAAGGATAAATCTAAATCTTACCTCAAAAAATATTTAAGTTCCTAAACACATTTATTAACAATATTTCTTAAAAAAATATTAATTATTTAAAATTCTGAATCAATTTTGGTTTTTTAATTAAGAATAATAAAATACACAAATTTATTTTAATAAAGTTAAAAAAAGCTTTTATTTTAATTGATAAAAAAGTAAATTTAACTTATAAACCTACTTACTTAATCTGTTACAAAATAGTATTTTATTTTATAATACAAAATTTGATAAATTAATTATTTAAATAGATTCAATTTTTATTTTATTTAGAATATAATTTATTTTAATCATTCAACTTTAGAAAGTTAAACTGGATTTTAGATTTGAGATTTTGGTGTTTGCTATATAACAAAATTTCTTGATGAAGCAGACATCAGTTTTTTAAATGATTTTGAATTATTTTTAAAAGGGTCTTTAATTTCTAGGTCTTTTTTCAAAAATCTAAGCTTGTCCATATGAATATTTTTAGATTAAGCATCATTTACTTTGCTTTACATGTTCATTTTACTAGATCTAGGGCGAAGAATTGCAAATTATTAGTTAGTTGGTGAAGTAACTTAGCTTCGACTTGATGGGTAAAATAGTAAGTCTTGCAGTGAAACGGGATTTTAGTTAATCTATGTAGAACTATGTATCTGATTTTGCTTATTATTCATCAAAGCTTAATTTTAAGTTTAGTTATTTAACTCATATTTAAATTCATTAGGCTACTACAGACTTTGATTTTACTATTAAATATTCATAGGCGTGCTTAAATAACTCATTCTAAATTATTTATTTATATTTGAAGTATTTGAAAAATATTCAAAGCTTGGTTTAAAGTCATTGCCACTAATTGGCGAGCATAAATGTGAAATTGCCAAATCTTTTCTACTTATTCTATCTGGAGATTGTAGCATGTTTTTTAGATTTACTGTAGATTAAGTCAGAGTAGAGCCTATTAGACTGCTTTAAGGTCTTTTTCTTTTAGAAATAGTTTAGGTGTCATCTAAATAAGGTTTTAAGATGTTTTCAGATGAATTCTTTGAGGTTTAAAAATTTAAATATGCATTTTATTTAATTTAAGATTCTTTTGTTAAAACTATGCTTAAATTAGATTTTATTTACTATGAATCATCTCTATTTTAATCTTAAATTTATTGCATTTAAGTTTGGATTATCTAGTTTTAGTTATCAGAGCTGTTCTTTATCTAATCTTAAGCTTATTTTTAATCATTATTTTATTAGGTATTAACATTTTGAGTGCTGGCTTATTGAATATTAGCTGATTTATCAGTGCATTCTTTAATTATTATCATGTTATTTGTTTAAGCAATTTTACTTGTATCAAAAAATGATTTAATTTTTTAATCTAAATTTGGATTTAAAACTGAGAAAGTCTTATTTGCTTTTAAATACATAGCCTTTTTTGTTTATTTTTAACCTTTTTAGAGCTGAAATTGTTGTTGCTGTTATTGCTTTTATTTAAATTCTGATGAGCATATTGATTTAGACTTATTTACATTTTGGATATTTTTTTTGTGTTATTACTAATCGTTTTGGGTAATATTCAAAGATTATTGTATAGGTTCTATTTTTTAATCATGTTATTAGTTTTCAATAATTTAAGGTTGTTTAGTTGTTGGAGATCCATTACAACTACCACTTTTGTTTTAGTTATTAGTATTGTTTTTACTTGTATTATCCTAATAGATAGTACTATGAGTAAATTTGCCTAACTAAAGATTGGTTAATAACTATGCTTGTAAGTTATTTTAATTTTATTGTGGTCTGTAAAAAAGTATTGGCGAATCTAATTCTTCTTCTTAAATAGATTTAAAATTGCTCACACATTTACGTTCTGAATTTAAATTTGTTATACTTACCATGCTCTGAATATTTTTAGAAATATCTTATTTGCTTTAAAGATTAGAAGAGGGAAATATTATAAGCTTCTAATGATTTGATTCTTTAGTAGAGCTACTGCTCAATTTTGGATGTGCACTTTAAATCCTTTTTTGCTTGAAACTTGTTAAGTAATTTTTTTCATTAATTTAATCTTAGATTTGTATTTCCCCATCACTTTATTTATCATTGATTTTTATTTGGAATGAAGACTTTTTTTGGTTGAAAATATTTTAACTATCAATAGCGATGTCCTTAGGATTGCTCTTAGCACTTTGAGGAGTGTTTTCATCATACAAAATGTATTTAGAGTCCAGAGAAAACCTTTATGACTTAATTAATTTTTTAGCTTTATCTTAGCTTTTAAGACTATGAAAATCGTTACTTTTGTTAAGATTTATTGAAAGTAAAGTTTAAAATTATTTTTTTGCTTCATTTTTTGGTTCTATGTTCGTAGTCGAACTGTTAAAAGGTGTAACATAATCTACAGGAAGGTTCTAAAATGAATTTATATTAAATTTAGAAAAATTTTGATTTGGCTCTTCAGCAAATTCATGAATCTATTAGTTACTTTTCATATCATAGCATTGTAATATTTCCTTTACCATCTCTCCTCTTTTGTGTCGAGGAGAGTTTAGACTAATCATTTTTTAGCTTGATAACTATAAAAAAGATTTGAAATCTCTAGGAGACATTATCTTCTTTTTCATTCTTTAATTAATTTTATCAGTTTCTTCTTTAAATAAATTATTTTTTAAAGTCAGCTTAAATAGCTTCACTTTAGGATCAACCAAAATTTACTTTTATTTTTTCTTCTTTTTGCTGCTTTTGAGTGAATTTATTATGTCTTCATTTATTTTATTAACATCTTTTTCAGATCTTTTTAGAAATAAAATATTTTATTTTTAAATCATTCTATTAATAAATTGATAAATAAATACCTAATTATTCCATGCTTGATGTAATCTTATTCTTAATATTCCTTTTAGAAAATGTCTATATCTGATGCGATAAATTAAGTGGCAACTTCATGTTTTTCTTTCAGTGTTTAATTAGCAAATTCAAGTTTAACAATTTCATTTTACACCTTTTAAATTTCATGATCAATCTTCTTGTTTGTTGTAAGATTTTTTTCCAGTTAATTAATTCTCCAAGTGGCTCTCTTAGAAAGTTCTTGTTTCATTATCTCCATAGAGTAACTAAACATCTTAACAGTGCTTAAAAATTTCTATTTTTATTGGATGATTAATTAAATTATTTTTTTTATTAATTCTTATAAAAAAAACATATTATTATTAATTAATTACCTGCTTTGATAAACAGTATAAAACTGCATTTGTTGAAAAAACTTCTGCCTTATAGAGCCTAGGTATATTCGAAATGATTTCTTCCTGACCAAAGTAATTATTCTTGCCTAAAATTGCAATTTTTATTCTTTTTAAGCTCTCTTTTTGGTGTTACCCTTTCCATTTTAGATTATAATCGCTCATCATTTTCGAATATTCGGGATCGCCTTCTTCTTTAATTTTTTTTTCATTTTACTGTACACATTACTGAGAAACCTATATTAGTTTTAAAAATTATTTTTAATTTTAGCTCAGATTTAAATAGCTTATTGAATTACTTAGATTTCACCCTCTTTGATAAAATAAACATATTTAGCAGGGTCTCCCTCAGAATAAACAATTTGATTCCTTTTTAATTCTTGTTTTTCCATTAATCTATATAATGCATCAAGTTTACTTTTACCAAGTTAGTTGAATATTGTTAGCTCTCTGAGAAAGCTTATATTTTTTTCTTATTCTGCTTGGTGATATTATGAAAGTATTTTGTCGTAACTTTGCTTAGATAAGACAGCAAATGTAGTCTCTTCTTTGCATATAATACTAGCCGTTCTTCTCGCATTATTCATGAGGGCTATTTCACCGAAAGCATCACCTGCTTCAAGCTCTCTGACTATATCAAATTATGGGTACATAGCAGATATTCTCTCTTTGGGATCTACTTCTATTTATGTTTAAGAAACTTACACATCTTCTTCTTCAAGGTTTTGCTTGCTTTTTGGACTTAATTTCTATGACCTTGCTGTCAACTTCTGAGTTGAAAACTAACTTTTTTCCTTTTCATGCTTCAATTTGCTAGCTAGTTTATTTTGTAAAATAAATAGATTATTATAGAAAAATGACTGCCAATTAATTCATAGAATAAAAAATTTATAAATATTTTCATAAACAGGTGGAAACAAATTTAGCATAAAAGGTGTAAGATTAATTAAATAATTAAATAGAATTTTACCGAATTTATTAACTTGTTTAATTGTGTTTATGGCAAGAATAACACTTTTTCGAGCATTTGGATTACTTTGTTTCTAAATTTCCTCTTTTTAAAAATGTAAAATAAATTAATTGATGGTAAAAACACAACTTTTTAATAAATTAATGTAAATTAAATATTTTTTAATTTTAAAATGAATATCTTTCTCTTTTATTCAATGCTTCAAAATTTCAAAGAGATTTTACCACTGGTTCGATTTTAAGAAAAGCACTGATTGATTATTTTTAATTAACTTTAGCAAACAATTAAAAATTTGTGAGTATTTTTAAAATAAAATCGTAACTTACCTATGTTTTTGTTTTTAGGAGCATTTGTACCTTATTCTTGGAATTAAAAGTAGTTTTTGAAGTCATTTATTTGGGATTTAGTATTTTAATTCTTTGTCGCTTATGAACTCTACTAAGGCTTCATTGGAGAATTCAGTTAAGGTGGTGTATTGTTAAGAGATATACAAGATGAGGATGAAGAATCAGATGAGTTTTTCCTAGAAGAAGTTTTGCTATTTTATTAAGCACTTAAAGACAACTAAGAAGCTTTTTTTAGGTCGATTACTAATCTCTACTTATCTTCATATTTCTTATAGTTTTTATTGGGAATTTAAACAAACACTGAACCCTTTAAAAT
Source organism: Tetrahymena malaccensis 436 (assembly GCA_000231845.2). Lineage (NCBI taxonomy): Eukaryota > Ciliophora > Oligohymenophorea > Hymenostomatida > Tetrahymenidae > Tetrahymena > Tetrahymena malaccensis. Next base: position 10,973 of record JH720028.1, on the reverse strand, counting down.
TATATAATACTTATATCCAAGCTCATCTAAATATTAATAAAAAAAATTGAGATAACATCATAAAACCAATCAACTAATTTTCAAAAAGTTTCTTTATATAAATTATTCACAAAAGCAATATACCAAATTCGAAAACTGTTTGATATTTATCAAATTTTTCATATTGAATTTCCTGAAGCAGTCCTTCAAACTCTTTTTTTGCTAAGTAATCTTACGCCTCCATAAAAAACTTTAACTAGCCGAAGGCCTTCTAAAGTGCTTAAATTTCTTTTCTTGATTTACTTTGCAATTATAGTAACCTTGAAATAATCTTAAAAGATAAAAGATAAATAAAGACAAATAAAATGGTCTTGCTTAAATAAATTAAGATTGGCTGTTAGTTTATATGTAAATTCTTAAGCTTTTAACAAATATTCTTTATTTTGCATGATAAAAAAAGTAAATTTTTATATGAAGTATTACTTCGCTATCATAATCGCTCTTTAAATCAATTTGTTTATTACAGAATTCTTCTACTACTTTATGAAAAGGAACCCCGTTTATAGGCATTCTTAAAAGTCTTTATTTCCTCTACAATTCTAGATTTTCGAACATCACTTTGTGATGGAACATAATCTTTTGTTGCTGAATAGAGTTTTGCATTCCTTAAAGCGCTTCCTTCTATGCTATTTAATTTTTGAATCCTATAATTTCCTAGCAATCTTTCTTTACTAGTTTATATTGCGCTAGAAAGAATTGCTTTTGTTCTTCTTTTTTTCAATAAATTATCTAAATTAAGCAATTTAATTTTTATGATATTATATTATATTATCTAACAAGCTATTGGCTCAGAATAACTATTGATTATTGTTTCGATAACTAAATTTATATGTAATATTCTTTGATGGATATTTTTTTACAATCTTTTTTAAACAACAATCAAGTAAATAAATTGAAAATCATCATAAAAATGATAGATACACTTTTAATTTAGTTTTGTATAAATTAATAAGTAGTAATCTAAAATGAGAAATCTCTAAATATAAATATTTATTTATTAATTTACTGTATAATTAAAATAAAATATTGGTGTATCCAGAAATTATTGATCATATCAACCAATAGAAATGATAACTAATTTTCTAAACGAATATATTAACTAGATATTAAAAAAATAATAAAAATAGAAATATAATGAAACAACGAATTAATAAAATCATAGCAATTTAACATATACTTTTTTTAGTACTTTATAATAAAAAGCATAATTAAAAAAATATTAAATAATTTATAATTCAAATTTAATTTTCTTCTTAAAATAACCTAAACAATCAATTCTTACTTTAAAAAATTATTACTTTTATTAAAGATAAAAAATTTATCATTTTTAAAAGTAATTTACACTTTTTACAAAATTTCATTTATATTTTACTCAAATGACAATTAAAGTAAAAATTATAAATTTAGTCAAAAAGATGAAAAGGAACTTTAAAATACTTAAATTATTTTATAAAACATGTATCACTCTTATATAATAATAAAAAATTAATGAATAAATTAAATAAACATTTTATCAATATAACTCCATCAATATATCTTATTTAATTGCTATCAGGAAAAAATTTAAATCAAACAAATATTGATTCAGCATTTAAACAAAAAATTTTCTTATTTTTCAATAAATTTAATTTAAATTTTACAAACTATTTATTTTAAATGCCTGTTTAAATGTATAAATATTTTATTTAGTATTCTAAATTTCTTTCAATTTAATTATTTTATTTATGTTAATTAATTTATTGGTTTAAAATTTGTGTGTAATAAAACTTTATAGAAATTAACAAAAATCCATTTTTATTAGGAAGATCATATTTTTAATTTAATAAATTTTAATATTCTATCTTAAAGGTGATTCAGTAATCTGATTAGTACCAGTTTAAAAATTTTTGTAAAAATAAAAATATAGTCTAAATTACTGAAGTAAATTGATTATTGATGGCTAAATTAAATAAATTTATTATTTTCATTTATAGTTTTAAAAAAAGACTCTTTTTTAAAAGCAGTACAAATTACCAAAAGATTATTATTTATTTATTGAATCAGTTATTAAATTTTAAATAGTGATGGTAATTCAAACTCATATAAAATATATTTAATAATTTATAAAAATAATAACAATTTTTGAAGAAAAATGAATTGACTATTTTAAATAGTTTGTTTATTTTAAAAAAGGGTTTATTAGACAGCTATAAACAAGATGAAAAATGGAGACGATTAATACAAATTGATTATATATTTATTTAATGGAATTTAGTAGAAAATTTAATTATTATGATGTTTATTGAGATATTATAATATATATAATTTATTATTATTTGATTTATTGTGATATTATAATATAATGAATTTATTATTATTATTATTATTATTATTATTATTTGTTTATTTTATTATTCACATTTTATTTTGGTTTCACATTTAAATGAGAATCTATTGAAGAAATCCTTTGATAAGATCAAAGTTGCATTCATTCGTATTGTGTATTTTGTAGAATTCAATTAGTATATTTAATAAATTATTATTTTAATAATTCAAAACCCTTTCGTTTGCTCGGAGCTTTTCTTTTTGGATTTATTTAAAACATTTTGTTTTCACTTTCTGATTTTCTTGAATTCGGGTAACTCAGAGATAGTTGATTTGTAGAATTCTTCGTAAATATCTATTGACTATTTCTTAAGGATATCAGAGCATTTTTACATGCAAGTGACAAAGTTATCTGAGCCACTGAAATTCTTGGTGCAAGAGTCTTGGCATTCTTTATCCTTTTCCTATTTATTTTTAGAATGAATTAATTTTAATAAAATAATTTATATTGCATTAATTAATTTGCTATATTTGGGAAATAAACTCGTTTTTTAAAATTAAATTTATTATCATATTTGATCTGAAAAGTAGTAGAAATGTTTCTAAAACTTTATTAATTCTACTGAAAATCAGGAATAGGGTTTATTTAGCAAGCAAATAAGAGGATCTTATGAAATAAAATAATAATTTCCTAGCTTATTTTTAACTTTTTTGTATTTTTTGTAATTGAAAATCTTATTTACATCGATTCTGGCGAATTTTTATTGGAGTCTCATAGAGTTTGTTTGCATATTTTGGTCAATCTTTTCAATACAAGAGTAGTAAACAGAAGGGTCAGCCAAATTTTATTCATAACAAGCCATTTTCTTATAAATCATAGTTTTCTATTTTATAAATAATTTAAGATAAAATTAGTATGTTTTAAATTAGACAAATGGGCTATTTTTGCAAAATGCAATTAGAAGAATTGCGGAAAAAAGAACTTTTTAAAAATTATTACTTGATAAAGGTTAAAGTGAGGCAAATAGTTTTCTCTGATGAACATAGTGGTCTACTTGTATTGGTCCTTAACCTTTTATTATTATTCTGATACTATCTATTCGAAGGCCTTCTTATCACCAGACTTGGAGTCAACAGCAGTGTTAGTCATTTTGAGCTTTTATTATTTTTCTTTATATCTTTTTTTTTTCAGTTTAACTTTTTTTTTGTAATTTAATTTTTATATGTTTTGAAAAGTTTCTGAGAATTTCTTTTTGCTTCTGCCAAATATTTAATTTAAGCTTGATCGATATTCAAAATCTTCTTAATACAAATCAATAAAAGGAAAGCTAGATAAATAGATAGCTAGACTTCTAATAATATGAAAGTTATTAAATACAATTATAAAATAAATATAAGCACTTTTCTACCCACCCTCTCTTTTCTAATAAACTATCAATCATAGTTATCTTAAATTTAGAATTTTTTTATAGAAATTAATACTAATTCTTCTCATTAATGAGCACAATTTACTATGGTTTTTATAAAATTAAATTTAAATAATCACCAAAAAGGGGGACTAGAGCATAGAGCCCTAGCTATTTTATGCTTACTTTTTGAAAGATTTGCAAATTCAAATAAATTGCCTAACATCTAGATTGCTTAATTGAAACCAAATAAAACAAAAGACATAAAAGCTAATGGAGCATTTATTACAAAGAGAAAAATCAAATTGAGTCAAAAAGTAAATAAAGCAGACTCAAAATTCTATACTACAACGAGACTAGTTTGAGAAGATACGTTTACAAATAATTTATTTAGATTAGGGTTATTTGTATTGGAGTATTAATATCATATCCTTGATAAAAAAGCAAAAAAAAAGGTGAGGGGATAGAAACGTCTCGTAACATATTGAGAGATAAGCCTAAATAGTGTTCCTCTAGTCTATTTCAATATAAAATTAAAATCAATAGATTTGTGTTTATGATTGATTGCGTAAATATAGTCTTTTAATTTATCAGCTTGTGACGCATTTTTAATTAAGAAATGATAAGAATTTAAAGAGATTTGTTTATAGTTGAATGTTCACGATATTTATTTATAAATTATTAGATAATATAAATTAAAAAAATATGTATAGTAAATTACAAACATTTTGAATAAAGTGAGTAGTCAAAGAGCGTTTGTTATCTAAATATATGGGATTTACACCTTCAAATATTGCATAAAGTAAATAAATATGGGTATTACTACAAATAAGACTATAATTTGTGTATGATTATTTTTATATTTCCACTTTACTTCCACTATGTAATTCTAACTACTAAATGTACAATATTTTTGCAAGGAGTGATGCACTTAGAAATTTGATAAAACTTTCAAATATAAATAATAGTTCGTCACCTTAAGTTTTATTAAATGCATTATTCTGTATTATTTACCAAATTAAAAATGAATAAATACAAACAGTTATGCATATCTCTTAAAGATTTTATACTTCATCCACACTTTTTAAACAAAAAAATCTACATTTTATTTTATTTGCCTCATTGATATTGCTTTTTGTTCACTTTTTTCAATGCATTTTTTAAAACAAATAGCACATAAATCAAATTTCTTTAAAAATCTTATTTTTAATCAATTGTTTCTCTAGCATAATTAAAAAATTATTTTAGATAATTTCTATTTGTTTTATAAAATTTAATGTTTCGAAACTCTAAAATGTAAAAAACAACAGTCACTCATCATTTTATATTTCATTGAATGATAAAAAATATCTTAATAAAAATTAATCCACCAATTTGAAATATTTAATCATATTTTCAATTTACTAACATAAAAACGTCATAAAAGAGGTATTATCTGAATATTAAATTAAATTCCTAAATTTTAATAGTGTGAGAATACTTATATGAGCTCATATTCTAATCAACAAAATACCAAATAAAATCGTTTTCTTTGTATATAATTTAGAAAAACATAAGCAACAATAAAAAGCATGTATTTAATTTATTAAGTTATATAAAATAAGTTATCTAATTGCTTCATCAGAAATCCAATTTAAATTTCTGCCAAATTTTTAATAACTATTTATAATATTAGCATTTATTGAACAAGTCTTTCAATTAATATAATTTAGAAAAAGTCTGACAGAAAAATCTAATTAATACAAAACAAAAATCAATCTAAATTACAATGGTCACTTTTTTTTTGGTTATAACTATTTTTATTTTTGTTTTGTAAGATCGTTTTCAATCTAGTAATCTGAATCACTTTAACTTGAGAATATTTGATTTTCAAATTATTCTCTCTTTCGTTTTTATTGAAATTATTATTCTGTTTATATTATCATAGAAATGTTTTGGCTTATCTATGTTTGATTATTTCGATTTATATTATTTTTTTGTAAGGTTGACTCCACCTTACCTTAAGTACTTTAGTTATAGCAAAAATTATTATTTGAAAACTCATCAAGCTTAACAAATTATTATTATTATTATTATTATTAATTTTTTTACTCTTTTACATTAGATTCTGAGCTTACTTAATTTTTTTAATTTCCTTTTTATGAGGGTTCTATTTTTTGCTGTAATTATGGAAGAGATATTAAGACTTTTTTTTCTGTTTAATTAATAGTCCTCTAATTTTTTTATTAGAATTAAATATCCTATGTAGCATCTTAGATGCTAGGCAAATTATTATTATTATTTAACTGAGTTTAATTCAAATTGACTTCGTTTTATTTCTATAAATTAGGTCCATTAATTGAAGGTTAGTTAATCAATTCCTATTTTGTTTGCTTTTTAAATTTTTGAGCCAATTAAATTTCAAAATTTTTATCGTCATCACTCTCATCGCTTTAAGAGTCATCTGTATCAGCATAAATAAAATTCAGTTGTGAATTAATTTTTTTGTTTTCTTTAGTATTTATATTTAAGGGATTTTCTTCTTCTTTTAACTATTGACATTAAATGTTGTTGAGTACTTTATCATTTTAGTTTACATCATGTGATTTTGGATTTTTTTACATTTTAAAATCAACTTAAGATGTGCAATCAGATTGATTTAATTGGTTTTAATTGGAAAAGAATAATTAAGAGCTTACATTTCCTTTTTTTGAGGAATTCTAAGAGTTTTGTTGATTTTAAAAATCATTTTATTCTTAATTTATCTCAATCTTTACTTGTTTATTGAATGATTCCTCAACAGACAAACTAGTTATTTGTTTTTCATTTAATGGATCATTTTTTTTAGCGACATAATTTCCTGATGAATCTTACTTTGTAATCAATCCTACTGAAGGAATATTTTAAATTTATTTTTATGCTAGACTCAATAAAATAGATTATTCAGAGCTGATTTTTTTAGGTGCTTTTGAATTTTAATTTTCTTTTTAACATATTTGATTACTGCTGATTTATTAATTTTCTATTTTATTTTGTTCACAATTGATAGTTTTTAATTCCTTTTGCTCTTAAACTTAACTTTATTCAAACCCGTACATTTCTGGCTAGCTAATTTTATTTATCTTATCATAGCTTTAGTATACCTATTGACTGGTTTGATCCTCAGATTTTGTAATAACACTATTTTAATTCTTTTAGTAGTTAAGCATATTAGTTTAGGTCTTTTAAGGACATTCTTTACAATTCTGATTAATTTCAAATTAATTTATTGAATTCAATTTTTGTGAGTCGAAAATAGTATTTTATTAGATTCTGTTTTCTTCAAAATTTTAATGAAGCATTTCTTTTTCTTATTTAATTTACTCATTTGTAACATTTATTGATTGTATTTAACTTTAAATTGGTTCTAATTCTATTATTTATTTATCAGAATCAGATTGTAAATTTGGTTCATTTTAAATTGGAGTTGTTTATTATTTTTACTTAAACTATACAGAATCATTTAAATTATCAAAGCTATAATTAGGAATTTAGTTCTATTTTCTTTTAAAAGCAAATAAATCAATGCTAAAATTAGAGTTTTAGTAAATTTCTCTTTTCTCTTTAAACACCTTTTTCTCACCAATACCGTCTGAAAAGCTACTGTCATTGCTGCTTTCTCCATCTTAATCCTCACTATAACTGTCATCAGATTGACTTTAAAAATAATGCTTAACACTTTATATATGTCTACTATCATTTTTTTACTCTATTTCTATGGTATTTTCCGAATTAATTTATTTTTCTATTTCTGATTCAGTTTAAATTTCATCGATTGCATCAAATATACACTAAAAGCTAATTTATTGATCTTTTTATATTTAGCTTTGAGTATTTCTTAAACTGTTTTATTTACTTGATTCATTATTGTCTACCGAAGAGTTTTATTTATTATTCAAATCATTGCTTTCCTAGATACTTATTGTATTTTGATTAAACAATTAGCTAAGTGCCTATAAACACATGTCTGTATCATTATTTTCCGAAATATCAAATACAATACCATTACTATTTTCTTATATACTTAGCGATTATTTTTAAGACTATAAATTATCTTTTTCAATATTGAGATTCTATTCCTTTTTCAGCTTAATTACTTCTTAATGGACACTTGTATCATTTGATTGGTGTAGTAAACTGTTTTAATTTGTCCTATCCTTAAAAATAGTATCTTAGCTAGATAAATTTAAAAATAAATCTTAATTAACTAAATTATTTTAATTTTCTTTCTCACTATATTCTATCTTATCAAGCTATTAAGATTCTTCAGTGTTTTGTAAACTCTTATTTTGTTCAGTTTTATTTTTTTCATCTAATAATTCTATTTACTTACTTTAATTTTAAATTTTATCTTAATCATACTCAAATACCTAATATTCATCAATTTAAAGGTTTTTTCTTTATCCATCTAAAATAGAGCTGGTCACTTTATATTTTTACATTAAAAGGTTAAATATATCTTCGTCAATCGTGTCTTTGCCCTAATTTATTTAATAATTAAAAAATTATCTCATTTCTTCAAAATTGTATTTAAAAAAATAGTTTTTACTTAAAAAAATAATTTAAAACTAAATAAATTACTATCAAATAGTGGCATAAGACATTGTTATTTTGATTAATTCTGTGAGATCTGTCCTCGGCTTGGAGCATAACAGCAGGAGTAGGATAAAGCTCTGCAAAAATTACATGTGAAGAAGCTGTCAAAGTAATACCATGAGAGGCTGCCTATAGTGATAAAATGGCAACAGTAATATTAGAATCTTTCTAAAATTTATCAACTAAATTAACCCTTTCCTCTTATTTAACATTACCATCTATCCTTATAAATTATCTCTTAAAATCACATCTTATCATATTTTCTATTCTGTCTAATACCTATTAGTGATGAGCAAAGATTATCAATTTCACTTAACTATCAAGCAAATTTTCTAAATACTCCTTTACAGCATCTAGTTTAGCTAATCCTGTTTCTTAATACACCTAATTCATAGTTAATTATTTTTTTAAAATATTTCACAATCAAAATCTTTTGTATTTAATTCATATTAAATTTTTCAACTTTTCATTTTACTCCAAAAGAGAAAATTATTAGAATCATAAAATTTATTCAAAAAATTAAAAATTAATTTTTGTGTAAAAAATTAAAAAAATTTAATAATATTTTTTTTAAATTATTAAAAAAAAATTGAAAGATTTAAAATTTTTACAAAATTGAATGTCCTCTTCATTTAATCTTAATTTTCTTATTCCTCGTTGGGATTTTAGAACTCATTATCTAAATATTGACATTCCATTTATCTAGCTACATATATTTAAAATAATTTTTCATTTGCTGTTTTCACTGCCTTTTTTATTTTATTTTTAGATCCTTATGGAATTTCTATAAGAATTTTTTTCCTTCTTTTAGGTGGTAAATCAGGTAATATTTGTTCTTTTAATCTTCTAATCATAATTCTTTCTTAAAGAATAAAATTTAGCTCAAGCTCATTATCACACCCATCATAATTGATGCAATTTACTATTTTACTTAACCTAGGATTACAGTATCTGTAAGCAAATGTTTTAAAATCTTAAAATATATCAGGTCTAATGATTTTTAAAATATTAAAAAGTTCTTTTGGTCTTGAAAGTGCAGGTGTTCCTGTCAAAAGAATTACATTCTTCATTTTCTCGACTAGTGGCACTATAGTTTTACTTCTTTGCGAGTCTAATGATTTAAGATAGTGTGCCTCGTCAATAATACATGTTTAAAACTTCTTTATTTGAATTACTTCAGAAAGATTATAGACAATATCAAAACTTATAATAACTATTTCAGACTTTTTTAACAACTAATCACTTCCTTTGCTAATTACCTAAATTAGATTCGGATCTATCTACTCAGAAAACCAGTTTATTATTTCTTGCTTAATTGTAAATCTAAGGCAAGAAGGACATATAATCAATAAAGGCCATTCATCTTTATAAACGTATGCAATACAAAGAGCTTAAAGAGTCTTTCCAACACCCTATATAATTAGAATTTAAAAATTTGCTTTCAATTTTAACTTAATCACTAACATAAAAAATTTAATATACTATGATTTTAAAATGTTTAAATAAAAATCAATTAAACATTGAAATTATAACTAAGTCAAGATAAATAATTCAATAGAAATAATTTTAAATTTAAATGAAATATTTCATATTACAATTAATTTAATTTTATATTTTAAAGGTTGAACGAATTTAAACAAACCTAAAACTTAAAATGATTGCTTCGATATTTTATTATGTTTCAGCTGTTAAAATATTTTATTTAGGAAATTCGGTTTTATAATTTTTTATATTTATCAATAAATTAATTTCATTGTTATAAATTATTTGATAAAAAAGAGCGAATTTTACTGATTTTCAAATAAAAAAAGTATTGTAATTTTTTTTTTGTATCTGGCGCGCTTAATTTTATCATTATGTATTAATTATATTGATTAAAAAATAAGAAATTTACCATTTCATCGCCAATAAGTAGCCTACAATTTCTTTGGATCCCAAATTCAACTCCTGCTTTCTGAAATTTAAATAAATTTTATTTAATTGATTCAGGAAGAGCATCGAAATTTCTTTTTATTTATTAATTATTTTATGAAAATGGGATAATATCAGCTTGACCCTAGCTAATTGATTCCATATATTTATAATAGTTGAATTCTTTAAATAAATTAGAATAAGAAACAGGCATTGTTTCTACTCTAATGTTGGATTATTTTATTAAATCAAGAAATATCTTTTAGTTTTATATTTTTGTTTTCCATCCGCCTTTTCCACCATTAATAGGAATCAAATTCTTTGATTATTTATCCATAATTGCCTTTAAAATATTCCATGTTTCTTCATTTCGTGTCCTTATTAGAATTTCATTAAAGCTAATGTACTAAATTGTAACTTTTTGTTAGTAAATAGTATTTTGTTGAGATTAGCTTTAATAATGCGGCTTTCCTGATTAAGAAAGACTATATTTCATTTATTATTCTTTGATTTCCAACCTTTTATAAATTTATTTACATAATAAAAAATTAAAAAGAATCCATACAATTCTGATATTTTTATATATTTTATGCCTATTAAGAGATATTAATTGACTATAGATTTAATTATAATACACATATATTTAATAACTCGTTATGGGGTTGGGGTTGGGGTTGGGGTTGGGGTTGGGGTTGGGGT
>JH720027.1:369266-418939 GCA_000231845.2 Tetrahymena malaccensis 436 | reverse complement strand
TTATATAAAAAACATTAATTTGACCAATACACAAAATGTTTGATTAATGCTAGCCTTATTATTTTATACGTATAAATATAATATGTTTCATAAATACGTATTTATCTATATAAAGTATATACATATAATATTAGAAATCATTTTTATAATAATATCAATTAAATTAAATTTTAATAATATTTTTTTGAAAGCTTAGACTTTAATTTCGAATTTGATTTATATTATTCAAAAAATTATAGTTTTAATTTGAATATTAATTAAAATAATTTAGATTTAAATTATATTTCTTACACTTAAATGATATTGATATTTTAGATTAACAAATTTATTTATTATTTTTTATTGGTAATTATTTAATTAAATGTTTACATAAATATTGATTGAGAGAAATTAATTAAAATAAATTATTATTTTTAATATATCATCAATAAAGTACTGAAGTGCGTGATAAGAATAAAAGTATTATATATATTGTTAGTGATATTTAATTATATTAATTTAATAGTAAGTCATTTATAATAACATAAAAGAAAATAATTTATTTTCTAACATTTTAATTAATTTAATATTCTAAACAACAAACAATTTTTTAAGATAAAGTAAACAAATATTATTGGTTATTTTTAAATATAGCTGTATATTTTACATAAAAATTCTAATTTAACTTAATAAATGCTTTTTTTAAATCCGAATCAATCTTTTAAAATCTATCTAAACATTTTTTTTACTTCTAAATTTAAAAAAATTCTTTTGTAATTAGATAAATGGCTCTAATATTTACATACAGATAAAAATAAAATTAAATGATAATGATAATAAACATAGATTTAGTTAGTATATAAACAATTTTATTTATAATTGAATATCTAATTTATTCAGTGTGATCTGTTTACTTTCGAATAGTCGGCAAATCAATAGCAGATAAGTAAATTTAGGTTAATTAATAAATTCTTTAGTGATTTATGTTATTATACAGATATAACTACCACAAAATTCTTAATTTTTTTAGGATAGATATTTGTATTTTTAATAATATTTTGGCATTTAATTGATAAAACTATTTAATTTTAAAATAAAAATATAAATATAAATATAATTAAATATCCTTTTTTAATGAAAATAAGTGATGAGATAGTTTGATGAAAATATTATAAGATATTTAATAAAATAAATTAGATTTAAATAAAGCAAACAAATTAATTTATGATTAAAAAATTAAGATTTTATTTAGTTAATATGAAAAAATCAATAAAATATAAATATGTAATGTACAAGTAAATTTTAATACAAATGATCAATCTAATTCCTCTAAATTCTAATTTTGTTGTTATTATAATTGCATTTCTTATTGAGAATCATTTTATTTAAATTAAGTTTTTGTTTCAATTTCAGTTACTAAAACTTGCTTTTCATTAGTATTATTTAATAAATTATTAGCTGGTACATTTTCTTTACCCAAATCGTTTATCATTTCTTTCTTTCTTAATTCTTTTTCTTTATTTTCTTCAACTATTTTTTTGCAAGATACCTTGTGATCCTTCCAATGAGCAACCTATTTTCATTATATTTTGGTTTTAAAAGGAGCAAATACTGGATAAATTGAAATTTACATGGCATTCTCTTGTGCAGTACCTAACAGTTTTACATTAAGAGCATCTTTGATTAGCTTCTTTTTTACATAATTCACATTTAAATCCTTCAACTATTTTTTTGCAAGATACCTTGTGATCCTTCCAATGAGCAACCTATTTTCATTATATTTTGGTTTTAAAAAGAGCAAATACTGGATAAATTGAAATTTACTTGGCATTCTCTTGTGCAGTACCTAACAGTTTTACATTAAGAGCATCTTTGATTAGCTTCTTTTTTACATAATTCACATTTAAATACTTCCATCAAACCATCAATTATATTTTATCCATACAAATCTGCTAATCTCTGCATATCTTACTTAGCTGTCTCTTTATCATTTACAAAATACTCATTTTTTTATTTTTCTGCTATATCATTCCAATTCTTACCTTTGATAATATTTTCCCTTATTTCAGGAATTTGCTGAACTATAAAAGGATTAGATTTTGGAACGCTTTGAACATTCATAATTGAAAGTTCTTCAAGAGTTCTAAGTATATGAGATAAATTGGGAATCTAATCTAGCAAAATTTCATTCATGTATTTTCTTAACTATTTTATTATAAAATGAATTTAATTTATTTATTTAACAAAAGAGATTAAACAAAATTATTTAAGATAAAAAATTGATTTATTTTTTTACTCTTAGCAAGTTAGATTTTCTAAATTCGTTTAATTCGTATTTCTTGCGGCATTCAGGATCCATAAATAAATTATAAATTGTAATCCAAACATTTGCTTCTAGTTTTACTATTTTGCTGTATTCAGATTTTTCAACTATTTGCCACTTGCTATTTTCATATTTTTCTCTTTAACCTTTATCAGGAAACAAAAACCAAAATAAATATTAAGATAGATATTGTTTTAAAAATTTAATAATTATTATAGTTTGCTTATATTAAATCTGTAAATCAATAAATTAAATAATTACCATCTGATGTTAATCTTAGCCAAGGCTTATCTTCAATTAATGGAACTAAAATACAAAGGATATCATTTATTTCAAGTAAGTGATGAACAACGCTAACTGGCAAGTGCTTTACATAATCAGAAATAAATCTGATAATAGAAATACACATCATGCAAATTTTAAATTCAATATCATCTATCTATTCTTAATACTCTTCGATTCTTGTCTTTTTTAAGACATCTTCTACTGTCTTTTTGGGCACTTTTTTTGTTTGAGGGCTAAGAAATTGTAAAGGGTTTTAAGTATTTAATTTTAGATGTTAAATAATTAATATACAATTTGGTTAAATATACAAGCTTTCTGTAGCAGTAATCAATTAATTCTATAAGAAATTCATCTGCTGAGTCTACAGCAGTTCTATGGAACATAATTACTTCAAGCAAATTACAAACAACAGCTTCGTGATAAACAGCGATGTAACTTCTATATGTATTTATTTTGAGCATGTGATTCTTTAGCAATGGCAGCACCTTCTATTTCCAAATTTCTGTTTCTATTAAATCATAGATCAAAATCTTAACTTTGTCAAAAGTCACTAAAGAATCCATAATGAACTCATCGCTTTTTATCATTGCATTGACATGAGCCTAAAATAGTTTAAAATTTAAAACATCTTTAAATTGAAATTATTTAACATATTTATTAAAAAAATGCTAAATGAAAGCCTTTTTACTAACAACCTATTTACAAATTTAAAGTAAAGCTGTTAATTTAAAAACACATTTTTCATATTTATGCATTTTTCTGCATTAAAATAAATTAATTGAAAAAATAATAATTGAATTTCTTATATTTTTATGGTTAATCCTAATAAAACGAATCTTTGAAATAGATTTTAAATCTTTTGTTAAAGTATTTATAGAAAATTTTAGCTAAAAGATAAAGCAAATACTTGCATATTTAGTCTTTGGAGAATTTCGTCTTGTTTGAACCATCTGTTGATTAAATATTATAAAATTTAGTAGTTGAGACGATATGAATAAATTTGAAGAGTAAGCAAATAATATTTTACGCTTGGCTGCCATACTCTTCTATGTTAGTAATTGCTAGCTTTTCTATTAAATGCTCAGCTTCATAATGAGTTAATAAATCTCCTATTTGTTGCTAACTATCCATATTTTGTAACTAATTATTTATTTGATAAAACTTTGATATTTTAGAAAAGATATTAATTATTAATATCAATCAATCACTTCTACTATTAAATATCAAAAGCAAGAAAACAAGATTTAAATTAAAAATATCAAATATTTTAAAAATAATTAATATTTATTTATTTAAAATTACAATTAATTCAAAAAATTGTATTTTTCATGTTTTTTATATAACTATTAATGAAAGGATCATTTTATTCACTAAAAGATTGCTATTAAAAACAAAAAATAGTTATAAATTATTTGTTTAACTTAATTGGCAATTTATTAATTAAAAATAGATTTTATACCTCTATATATGAATGTATAAAAAAGGTAAATTACATTTTTAATTAATTTGTAAATTTATCATATTTTAATGTCATTAATTTTATAAAAAAAATATATTTAAAAATTTATGAGCATAAAATACTATATTTCTTTTATTTAATAAATCATGATCAAATGGTTAAAAGATTTTTTATTGCAATTAAAATTAAAAAAGTTAAAGAATATTTTTATTTGTTTTCTAACGAAAAAATAGATTATAAACAGTAAATATTTTAATTATTTTTAATATTAGATATATCTTATTTATTTCATAATTAAGACTCTTTTTCATTATTCTAAGTATATAAAAAATATCTTATGTTTGTATGATTTTTTAAATTTAGAAATAAAGAAATTAATTTTATTTATTGTTTTTTGAAAAGATAATTTAGATTATTACAGCTAAATTTAAAACATAAAATACAATTTATTTAATTTTCAAATGTCTTATTTTTTTACAGGTTCTCCATTACCGTTGTATAAATTTTTGGAGAAGTGATACTAACCTTGAGATATTTTTTAGTATCTATTTAAAGCAACTAATGGGAAAGATTGTGCATATGAGGGGTACTATAAATAGAGTAATCCTCTGTGACCTGTTCCTATTGTGGAGTGATCAAAGAAGGTATTACCGTCTCTTTTGAATTAATCTAATAAATATTGAGCAGCTCTATCAGCAGCATGCTTGATTTGTTCATTTTAATGGTATACTTCTAAAAGAGCTAACAATCCCCAGGAGGTTTAAGTGACTGTAGATTTACCTATACCATTCCATTTTTCAGGGTCATTATAAGAAAGGACACATTCACCAAAGCCACCATCTTTATTTTACTTATTGAGCAAATAATTTATACTGTTTTGGACCCACTATTCATTTAAATCGTAATTGACTCTTGCTAAACCAGGCACAACAGCTCCAACAGCCATTATATAATTTACACCCCATCTAGCTTGCCAAGATCCCCACTTATTTTATGTCTTTTTTTGATATTTAATCATTTTTTATATCTAAGGATGATTAGCTTGATATCCAAATTCTCCCAAGCCTTCCATAATGTGACCAGTAATATCAGGGCATGAGGGGTCAAATATTTCAGCTGAGTTAGCAATACCAGCCATATTGAATGCAAATTTGAACAATAAGTTATCTTCATTTTTACCTATTTATTTATAAATAGAAGTGTTATCAATATATTTTTGTTAAGTTTATTTGTATTTATATTTTAATATCAATCAATATCTTTCATATAAATTCAAAAGATTTATTTTAATCAAATAAAACAAGAAAATTAAATTACCTTTATCAAAAGCTGGATAGCCACCATCATCATTTTACATGGAGAAAAGCCATTCAATGGTTTCAGGTATTTACTTTTAGAAGGCTTCTTTGTAGTAACTCATAACAACAAGAAGTAAGCCTGTGTCGTCAGTATCGGGAGCGTATTCAAAATCATAGCCATAGCCTATGCCTCTTTTAGGTTAAAGACCTTCTTTGACCATATTTTATACGATAGGGAAGATTCTTTCTTTATCTTAGCCACTTTCTAACATAGCCCAACTGATAAGAATGGTATCCCACCATCTGCCATCATCCAAAGAGCCGTGATAAGCTTCTCTGAAGTTAAAGTAGTTAAATTCAACGAAATAGTATCCATCTTCGTAAGCTTTTTGTATTTCGTTTTGGTAGAGGTGAGGGTGCTTTGATTAAAAGTCTTTGAAAGACATCAAGGTCAAGAGGGTTGAAATAGTGTAGGCGCCAAAACTTCCTAGAGGTTGCTTAAGCTTGAAGATTTCATCCATTAAGATCAAAAGATCGCTATCAGGATTGAGTGTGGAGTATTCTCTTGGATTGATTTTGATGCCATTCTTAGGATAATTGACCCAGAGCTCTCTTAAATCAGCAACAGGGACATTGAAAACAGTTCTTTAGTAACGCAAGTAAGCTAAGGCAGTTAAATGTGGATAGACCCATTATGCAACAATATCCTTAACATAGGTGTATTTGAAAATTCCATGCTATTTGAAGATGAACAATGGAACATACCATAAATCTTCCCAACTATTTATTTATTTAAAATGAAATGAGATATTTAGTCGAAAGGCTTGGTAGATTTGCTAAAGGAATGATAAACTTATTAAATAAGTGTTTATGATGTTTTTTTATATGTTTTGCTTTTATCTACAAAATGAATTGCTTTTATGTATCCATATTTGTATTTGTATTTATTTGCTGCTAAACTTAAGTAGAAATGATTAAATTTAATAAAAATTGAGCGAAAGCTTCAAAACGTTATGCTTATTTATGAAATATTGAAGGAAATGAAACTTTACCTGTACTATCCGAAGGCTGCTAATTTAAACTTGGTCATAGTTTGAGTTGCTTCAATACCACCCTAAGCAACAATCCATTTACTGGCCTTTTAGAGAGCAGCTTCGATTTTAGGGTTGTTTTTAATGGATTTTAAGTACCAATAGTTAAAGACAGTAGCATCTAACTAACCAGTTTCTAGATTTTATTCTCTGACTTATTCCCATGAACCATCTTCGAATTGAGTTTAGAGGAGACGCTCTGTAAAGTAGGTAGCATTAAAAGCAGATTTATGAGTCCAATTCAAGACGAGCAACTCGAAATAGTATTCACTAATGAACATTTCGCCTAAGTAAGGGGGATAGTACCAAGTGTTGTTGTGGACTTCTGCCCAATTGATACCTTGCTAGATAGAGATTGCATTTTAGACTTCAGTGAGGTTGACACTTGCATTAATGCTAGAGAGTAAAAAGAGACCTAAAAATAAGCCTAAGAGTACTTTCTTCATGTATTAAGGAGTTTTTGCTTTTTTCTTATTTATTAATTTGTGAGTTGATTAATAATATTATTAGAATCTTGAAGTGAGAGTGCTGGTTTTTAAAGCAAAGGTTAGCTATGTATTTAATTGCAAACTATATAAAGCCAAATTTGAATTTAACTTGAAACGAATTTGTTAATAATAAATTCCTTACATATATAATATTATTAAAGTCGAATTGTTTATGTCATTTTTCTTAACTTTTTCAAATCTAGCACGTAATTAAAACTCTTTACGTCAATTTTTATTTTAGCTCAATCAATTAGCTCATTGATATTTTCAAGATAGTATGTAATTTACTTGTGACATCACCTCAAACATATCAATTTTTCTTTAATAATATTATTAACAGAACTTTCTTTTCCTTTAATAATATTATTAATTACTAACTTACAGCAAATATTACAAACTATTCATATCAAATTTTTTTATCAATTTTCCCCTCCAATCAACTTAAGGTTGAGCAGCTTGTTTACAGATTCTTAAAATAATCTTGAATTTGTTTTCACTCTTAAAAATAAAAAGCAAATCCTTAACACATTTCCATTTTTTTTTGGTTTGCATATAATTTATCAAAAGATATTTAAATTTAGCAAATAGTGATAAAAAATAATATTCAATTTTTATTATCATCATCAAATAAGGTCAATTAAACTAGAATATATTTGGGATTTTAAAAATATGAAATTAAAATTGATTCTTTTGATACTATTTCTAGATATTAATTTTATGTATTTAAAATATTTAAGATATTATCATATCAGGATTTGTTCATATTTTAGTAACAATATTTATTATTAATTTTAGTCAAACAAATCAAGTTGTTTACTTTGGAAATTATATAGAAAATTTTATTCATTATTTGATGATGAAAATTCTTTCTATTTTTTATCAAAGTTAAGTAAATTTTTTTTCCTTCTATTTTTTACGTTTCTAGTAAAGTAGTGGGTACTAATATTAAATAAAAATAAAACATTTGTTTTTCTAAATTAAACAAAACCTCTCAAATAAAATAAATATTAGCTTATGTTTTGAATAAAATATCCTACAGATATAAAATTAATATTTTAGAAGATCGACATATAAAATCTAAACTAAAAAATATTGAATAAAAGCTGACTAAAATAGAATCAGCGTCTTGAATAAATTAATTAATAATTCACTAAGTGCCTTCTTATTTTTTATAATATAATAAATAAATAAATTGTTTAAATTCATATAATTATTTCACGAAAAAAGGTTTTCTAAATAAAAAAAATATTTAATTTTTAACTATATTTTTAAAAAAAACAATTGAATGAATGAATTAATATATAAGCTGAAATAGATTATTATAATTGATTTAATATTTCTTTTAATTTATAATATATTTTTTGATCATGGGTAATTATTATTGTTGTTGCTGTGATTACCATTGTGGTTGTTGTTTAAATTGTCATTGTAATTTCCACTGTTGTTATCATTGTTGTTTCCATTATTATCTAAGCTACCATTTCCATTGTGACTTCCATTACCAGAATCATTTCCGTTTCCGTTATTGTCATTAGAGTGATTTCCATTATTGTTGTTATCGTTGTTTCCATTGTTCTTATTACTGTTGTTACCATTATTGTTGTTATTGTTGTTGTTGTTGCCATTATTGTTATTGTTATTATTGTTGCTATTGTTGTTATTGTTATTGTTGTTGTAATTATCATTGTAATTATTAGAATTCAATTCAACTTAATTGTTGCTTAAATAGTTTAGACCATTGTTGTTATTACTATCAATAGCATTCAAACTGTTATTGTTATCATTTTGATTTCCATTATTGTTTTGGTTATTTTTGTTGTTGCTGCTACCGTTATTATTATTACCGAATCCGTTTCCGTTGTTGTTATCACCACCTCCATTTAACACACGTTAGTGACGACTGAGATTCATAAGCTTAAGTAAATTTTCAGGGTCAATATCATTCTCATAAGCAAACAGGAAAATTTCAAGTTAAGCTTAGGTTCTAGGAAGTTAGGTGACTCTCTCTCTCAATTCTAATATGCTCTCAATCATAGTGTTAGTTTCAGTTCTCTAGCAAAGAATTAAACTATAACTCAGCAAAATGCTTACAAGCAAGAGTTGCTTATACATTTCTTTAAAGATTTTTTTGAAATATTTATTTTTTTTATTTATTTTTATTTTTTTCTTGATTAAATTATTTATCGATTGTAAAAAATGGAGTTTTTAAATATTTTGGAAAGCAAGATTGATGATAATAAAATTTGTATTAATAGAAAATTGACTTTAGTGTAAGAAATATCTAATCAGGTAGATTTATATTAAATTTAATTCCAGAAATCTTTCAAAAAGTATTAATTAAATAAATATTTGGTCTTTGTTGTTATTTCAATCAATTTAGTTCAAAAGAGAGTTTTAAGCAATTCATAAAATAAAATAGTTATTTTAATTTTAAAACATTTCAACGAATGACAAGAATAATTTATTTTTTTAAGCAGCTCTTTTTGTAAATTAAAATATGGAATCAAAAATGAGATTATTAAGTTAAGTTAAATTACAAATATTTAGAAAAAATACATTGTTTTATTTACAAATATTTTATTTGCTAAAAATCATCTTTTTTCAAAAATGTCAAATGAAATTTAAATTTTTATTTTTAAAGATTTTAAACTAAATTGAAAATAAAATATATTTTATGATATTTTATTATCAAGAATACAAACAAAAAATTTAAATTTAAGCAAAAAAGTAAATTGAAATACAGAAGATTATAAATGAATAAGTAAATCTAAATAAAAATGATCGTAATTTACTTTTTTGTTTTTAATATGCTAAAAAAGTGAAAATCAATCTATAAATTAATAAATACTACTTACTTTATTTTTTGAAATAGAAAAATTTATATAAATAAAACAAAATAGAATTCTTTTAAATTAAAATAAGTTATTTCTTTGCAATTCTTATTTACGATAATTTAAATTATTGATTGTTTAAAATTTTCCAACAAACGCTCCTAATTAAAATAAAATTGACA
The DNA here is from genome assembly GCA_000231845.2 of Tetrahymena malaccensis 436. Taxonomy (NCBI): domain Eukaryota; phylum Ciliophora; class Oligohymenophorea; order Hymenostomatida; family Tetrahymenidae; genus Tetrahymena; species Tetrahymena malaccensis. The sequence continues at coordinate 409,003 of JH720027.1, read as the reverse complement.
GAGAACATATTAAATTAGCTTAATGTTATTAGGATTTGTGAAATGTTTTTTTATAAAACTTAAATTTCAAAAATAATGCCAAATATTGTATTATATAGTTTTATATTATAAAATATAGAGAGAATACTTAGAAAAATACAAATACATATTTTTTGGAATATTTGATCAGGCTGTTTTTATTATAATAAATTATAATAATATGGGTATTAAAATTGCTTATTTTAAATTTTTTGACTCACTATTTGATATTTGAAGAGTGTTTTTTAGCTGATATTGACTAAAATGAGCTCATTTTAAATTTATGTTAAGTTATAAGGCGTATTTTGTTTATATATTATTGACTGACGAGTATTATCTTAATATAATGTCAAAAAAATACTAAGAATTAGAATTCATAAGGAAACGATAAAATTAAATTAAATCAGAATTTATCATTATTTTAATTAGAAAAATCTTTTGCTTATTTTTATATTATTTATTTGTATCTATCTATTTATTATTTATTATTAGATCACAAAATTTAAACGAATTCTTATTAAGAATGTTTTATTTTATTGTTATTATCATTTTCTTTTTTTAAATCAGTAAAATAATCATTCTCGATATTAAAAAAGATATTTAAGCTATTCTTTTACAATTATTTATTACTTTTTATTATATCATCATTCAACCAACCATTTTTAAAAGACAATTTATTTTTATCTTCATGTTTATTAAAAAAATAAAAATCATTATAATAAGTTTTTAAAAAGTGATATTTTTAAATTATTTGCTTTATTTCCCAATGTCTTCAAATGGTTTTATAAAGTAATTTCAGATAAAAATTTAAATAAAAAATAATAAATGAATTTTAGTTTTATCAATAATTAATTTGTCATGAAATTAAAATTTAAAAATATCTTTGAAAAAAATATTATTTCTCATATTTTAATAGAATAAGAATACTAATAATTTTAAAAATTATTCATTTTCTCATTGATTTGTTAGTATTATTATTTGAAATTTAAATAATCTGAATCTTGAATAATTAAAATTATAAAGCATTCATTGCAATTTATTCTCAATGTCTTCAAATGATTTTATAAAGTAATTTCAGATAAAAATTTAAATAAAAAATAATATATGAATTTTAATTTTATCAATAATTAATTTGTCATGAAATTAAAATTTAAAAATATCTTTAAAAAAAATATTATTTATCATTTTTAAATAGAATAAGAATACTAATAATTTTAAAAATTATTCATTTTCTCATTGATTTGTTAATATAATTATTTGAAATTTAAATAATCTGAATCTTGAATAATTAAAATGATAAAGTATTCATTGCAATTTAGCAAATTGTAGATGTAAAATATGGATGGAATAAATATAAAAATAAATTTAAATTAGTAGATTATTATTTTTAATAATCTTGCATATTTTTAGATAATAGAAAAAGGAAAAAAAAATAATTGAAATTCGAAATAAAATTGTTTTTAAATATTTAAAGAGAAGACAAATCCTAATTTTAGTAAAAACGAACATAATTCTTCAATTAAGATTTATTAATTTTGCGAAGTTTAAAATGGATATTTATGAAAATCTTAGGATTTCTAATGGCATTTATGATAAATTAAAAAATATAATTTATTATTAAGATTTACATATATTTTATTTGTATAGAGTAATAAAATTATGTTTATAGCTGTTAAATTTTAATCAAATTTAAGAAGTAGGCAAAAGATTTAATTAATTTTTTAAAATACAAATGTTCTTTGAAACATTAATTTAGGATTTATTTAAGTAGGGTTTCTAGGGTTTCTTTGGTAACTATTGAATCTAAATTTTAAGTTATTTTAAAGAGTTAAGACATATTTATAGGCGGTGCTATTTCTTTAGAGGACATCTAAAAAATAGCGTAAGTAATAAATAAGCGAGTTGGTTTAATTAGTAATACTTCATTAAGCATATTGCGTAATTAGATTATTAAACAACTATTATTATAAATAAAATAGATGTAGAAAAAATATATTAGTGAGTCTTAAAAAATAAAATAATTTAAATATTATTTTAATTTATTCTCTTATTTCTACTTTCTATCTTAATTACTAGTTTGATATCTTATAAGTGATAGGTAAGCCAAAGATTCAATTACTCTTTTATTTATTATATTAAAAGCAAATAATCTTTTTGAAGATGTTTTAAAAGTAAACTTTTGAGTCTAATTCTAAGTTATTAATGAAAGCAAATTTAAAAAAGGTTATTTAAATAGAAAATACTAGCCCTTAGTAGCGTATTTAGGTATTAGTAAAAAAGTAGGAAGAAAAAATATTAGAATTTATTACTTAGTTAATTAGTTATTTAGTTAGAAATATCTAAAATAAATAATTGAATGAATGGACTATAAAGAAAATAAATATCTTCAAACAATTTAATTAATAGTTGATTTTATTCTTTAGATTTTATTCTATTTTAATATTTTTTAAAAATTAGGTGAGATAAGATTTTATGTGAAATATGTTAATAATCTTCAAAATAGATTGAAATTGCTAACTAAAAATTTCATTAGTTTTTCAACTCTCCTTTAGGCATTTAAAGTTCTAGTTACTTTTGTATTCTGATATGATTAATAATGGATTAAAGTTTAAAATGTCTTGTATCTAATTTAATTTTATAGTTTATCTTAAAGCCTTTTTTATATGTTTTTTTGGTTACTTATCAAGCCAAATCAAATTAAAAAAGGCTATTAATATATGCTATAAATTTCAATTATATCACAAAATATTAAAAATAAACTTTTTAAAATATTAATTATGAGCATTTTATCTATCTAATTACTTATTTGTCTTTTTATTTATTTACTTACTTACCTGTTTTTGTCTTTTAAATTAATACCTTGATTTATCAAAAACAAATTATCAATTAAATCTATGTATGTTTTTACACAAGTTATTATGTTTGATTGAATTGTTTTTTTATTTATTTATAAGATTTATTTACAGTAAGAATGAAAGATATATATATATATTTAATTATATATAATTTGTATGATTCATAATAAAGCAAAAGTTATTATTTAATAGTGAATTTTATTGAAATTAATTATTATCAAATGAGAAGGCTATTTTATTATTTAATTCTAATATAAGAATGCATTTAATAATTTATCATGCATGAGGCCACCACCCTTTGAACATATCTCTGAGACAGTAATCGTCTTTAGATATTTAAATAAGACTGTCTATGCCTTCTTCAGTTGATTTAAAATTGGTCATTTTAATTCTATTCTTAATTTGATTGCATAATTGATTAAAATTAGTTTTTTTGCATCCTTCTAGTTCGTTGGTAAAACAATCCCAAAAACCAATGATATCATCTAGGTGCTTTGAGAAACACATACAAATGTCTATCATTGCTTTTCTAAAAAGACCATATGATTTAAAAGAACCCAAAGCAAATTCCATATTTTTAGTAAGTCTAAAAGGAATTGTTTCTGGAACATTAAGCTATTTACCTGAACCAAAAATAAGTGCATAATCAATATGGATTATTTCTCCGTTAGTCCTTTTAATTAAAATATTATCTGTGTGTCTATCTCCAAGACCTATAAGATAACCTAATATGCACCATGAGGCATAGGTTTTCAAGTAGTTTTCTTTAGCTGAGTACCACATTTAAGAATCAAGGAATCTTTGGTTGAAGAAATCTTAAAATACAGAAGGAAGATTCTTTTGTTTATTCCATTCATCCCTGCTTAATTTATCACTATCTAGTCTTAATTAATAGAACTAGCTCTTTTGCTTCTTCTCTTGCCACAATTAGTCTAAGATGCTTTTTAAAGTTAGCGTATCATCAACCCATTCAACTATGCAGCTGTAAATTATTTTATAAATAGATTAAATTATTTAAAAGAATAGATTTAAAGATGCAATTTTATAAAAGTGTATTAATTGAAATAAATTAACTAAGTAATTAATTAATTACCTTTAGCTGTTTAATCTTAGAATTGTGTAAGAGGGCATTTCATATATTCCAAGTTTTTCTTTGCTGAGAATGAGATTCAAGAAGGAAATCAACTCGCTCGTTCTCTACTCATAGACATTTTCGCTTTGAGTTTGAGATTTGATTAAGAATTTCTTTTTAGATCCATCAGAACACTAAACAGTTAAGAGTTTGGGTTTTTATTTTGAACTCATGATTCTGACTACATCGTCAAACTTCTCCATGTATACTGGATCGGGATGGTAAGGATTATGATTAGGGTCTACTACTTTGCTTGACGGCATCTAAGGAAAAATGTATTCTTTTTTAGGAAGAATTAGTTTCAGATTAGCTAACGATTTTACCAAGTAGTTTTCTATTTTCATAGTAGAACTAGATCCCTGTTTAGTTATTTAATTTTTGAATTAACATCATATTTTAAGATATTTAAAAAAAACAAAGAATATCCTTTTTAAGATTATATAAATAAATGATTTATTTACATCAGGCACTTTGATTGCGAAATTTAATAAGTTGTAGTAGAAATTAGAAACACTTTAGATCTGATCATAGCTTTTCTTATTTATTTCGCATATCTTTTTAAGGATAAGACCGGCTCTTGCTTCTGTAAAATCATCCTTTTGTACAGTACTTTAGTTGCTGATCATCTGGTACATGTATCTAAGAGGTAATAACCACCATACACTTTAATCAGGATATTATGCTCCTATTTATTTTTATAAAAAATAAAATTATGATCACTTATTAATAAAAAGAAAACAATGTATTTCTATTTATATTCGACTATTAGTTTGAAAGAAATCATTACCTACTTTAGCTAGAAGATCAATAAATAAATTTGCACATTACTCATTAGGTATGGTGATATGCGATGTTAGCTAATTAACAACGCTAGTTAATTTAAAGACTTCGATTTTGTTGCAAGTTTCACTTATTTATACGAAGTTCTATATTTTAAAGTTGAAAAATTATTTAATCTTAAATATAAAAATAAAATGAAAAATGAAAGTTTGTTTGTTTATTACTTTTTCAAATTTTTGTTTGACAAGCTGAGCTTTTTTAGATTGCAAATTTGCCAAGTCCTAAAAGAGTTCTACTAGCAAACGAATTGCTCTTGGAAGAGATTGATGAATATATTAATGCCCATTTGATGCTGCTAAAAGATAGAGCTGAATAGCTTTTATTTTTTAGTCAATTTCTTTCTCATTAGGATTATCAGATATTAATTCATTTTCATCTATAAACTTTGCATACTTGAAGCACAGCTTCTCACTTTCACAATTTGCTTGAACTAACTTTACAAATTCACTATGTATTAATTGTTCTGAGAAAATCTAGAAATTATGCTGGTATTTATAAGTGATTTTCTTTATTTTAAAATCTATTCCATCAAATTTCTATAGCTTATGAATAGCCTTCTTAATATTTCCTAATTTCTTTTCAATCTTAGCCTAAAGTGTGTATATTTCCTGAGAAGAAAATGAATCTTTTTTTTCCTTCCAAACCTTCTTAGCTCTCTTCAAAATAGTTAGGGCATCAGAATATTTTTCTATTTAAATGAAAATATTTTATTCAATATAAATTGCTTCAACGAAATTAAAAATTAATTTTTAGTAAGTATTTCTTATTAATATCTTAATATTTAACAAAAACAATTTTCATTCATTTATTTAAAGGTATTTGAGTGAAGATCAAATTTATTTATTTTTGATAATTTGTTTGTAGCTTTAACTTTTAAAATGAAAGAGTATTAAAATTTAATCTTATTTTTAGCTTGTTTTGCTTTGATTTTAATCTAATACTATTTATTTTTTATTGAAGTTAATTATTTTCATAAATTTTTTCATAAAATTAAACAAATTGTTTATTGTTTTCTTTATCATTTTGAAGTAGCTTTTTTAGAATGAATATTACCTTTTTTATAGTAGTATCTTGAGAGCCTGAATAAAGAGTTTATGTAAATTTTTCTGTATTCTTTGCATTGATTATATAGAACACATATTAAATAATTGTATACTATTCTTAAATAACACTCTTGGTCATAACTGAGTTGCAACTTAGAAGTCTAAGTTAGAGTTTAGACTAAGTTAAATACAGAATGCTAAGTTATTATTTAGTTGTATGTAATGCGATTTGCTGAGCTTGATGAGGAAGCACCGTTAATTGGAAACCCTTGAGAGTTAGCTTTAACAGTTAACTTAAGAAGGTAATCTGGTTAAGACTCGTCATACGAGAAAGATGTCTAATCAAAAATAATATCTCCGTTTTTGACAAATTTTGAGTAGTCTTTCTGAAATTTTTATATCTTTAGCATTGTTTCTACATTCAAAAGGACCTATATTTTAACTAATACTGAGAATTTACTGTCGTAGCAATTTTTAGCATTAACTAATTGCAAACTGAATGCATATTTCAATTTTTGAATAGCAGATTTTAATTGCTAGAACATGTTGTCAAAACTGTTGTTTTTTTCATAGTTCAATATTTTTTAAAATCCCCAGCAAATGCTTCTCAGATATTTCTAAAAAGCGAAATCTTAGTTCTAAGAAGCAAAATCGGGAATACTTTTGGAGAGTAAGTTAATTAATTTTTATTAAGATTCCTCATCTCTGAAATTTCTATCAACAACGTCTTCGTATATTTCAGAGCATAAACCATCACTCTTCTGCTTTAAATTGATATCTTGATATTTCTTGATTTCTGTATCATCTATATAATAAACAGATAAATATATTTATTTACTTTTTTGTCAAAACTGTTTTTGTAAAATTTATATTTAATTATTTACCTAATTCTAACTTTCTCATCATTTCAACTACATCAATATTTTTGTAATCCTCATTAACTTCTTTGTAAATGTTGTATAGCTGATAAATGTAATGTGTTCTTAGCTTTTTTATATTCTTGATTTCCTAAGAGTCAGTTATGTTCAATAACTATATTTCTTATTATTCTAATTCTTGTTCAAGCAATTAAATAGCACTTTTATGCTCACTCATTTCAACTAAAGTCTTGCAATAAACCTAAGTAGAAATGCCTCTCTAAATTAATTTATAAAAAATTATTAATAATTTCTAAGGCTTTATTTACTTTTGCAATAAAAAATATTGTTAATTAGAATTTCATTTAAATACCTTGATGAATGCAAAATTTCTGATAAATCTATTTTTAGGAGATTCTGAGTGCATGATGCTTTATGGTCTGAAAGGGTCGTAATTTTATTACTTTTCCTGCTTGAGCTCTTACCTGAACCAGGTGTCTAAGTTGATGAGAGTTTTAGTTATAATTAACTTGTGATTATGATGACCTTCCTCCAATATTTTATTTATAACTGGGATAATTTCCTAATAGCTGTTTTCTGTGCTGTTGATGTATTTAAAAATTATATAAGGAGTCAAAAACTCTCCTAAGTCGCTGTTTGCCATAAGTTCCATGCACCCTTCAATAATTTTAATTGTTTCATCCTACTTTTTCATCTTCATAATCAGCTCTGCCAGCCACTGCATAAGTTTAAATTATTGTTTTTGTTGGTTTATAAAACTATAATCTAAATTAGTAGCATTTCCATTCCCATTTTCATTTATTCCTCTAGAGCTAAATGACGCATTTAGCATGTTAGACCTTTCATCCATATCGTCTTGAGATTTACTTGCTTCGTTTGCGCTCAAAAAACTATTTTGAATTCTCTCATTTAGTTTTTTTCTTTTTCCCTAAAGAAAAAAATGAATTAAATTAAATAACTATTTTCTACTTTAAATGTTAAATTACTGTGAACTTGTTTTCTACGTATTCCTTGCAAATACAGAGGGAAACTAAAGGAATGTCTGTATTAAAAATGTTAACATTTAAGAATGACTTTATTTTTTCTTTAAGATCAGCTGGTGTGAGATTGATTGGGAGAATATCTTAGTAATTCTCCTGATAGTCATGTTGCTGGACTGGTCCAATTAAACCAAGACAGTCAACTAAAAGCTCCTGTTTTATTTTGACAAGAGCATTCATTGAATGGCTATTCTTTGCGAGAATCTTTTTATTATCAGAAAGCTTTGGCAAATTGAGTAACTACAAATAAATTGCATTTTTCTTTTCCTTAATACTTGAATTATGAATATACAAAAGTCTTTCCTTTTCTTTTTTAAGTTGTGTTTCATTTAAGTTTTTATTTTTTAGCTCTTCTAATATACTTTTTGATAACTTAATTGAAGAAAAGTCTTAAGGAACTTGCAACAAATTCTTTAGATATGATAAGATTAAAATAACTTGTTCATCGATGAGTGGCTATTCTTATATCGATTTAAGTTCTTTTTCTATGTAATTATATTTGCTTTCAATTTCTTTTAGTTAAAGGTAAGCGAAATATTTCTTAAACTTTTCCTAAATTTTATCATAAATAAAATGGTTAGTTAAAATGAATATTTTATTTTTAAATGTATAAATTTACGTCCAAACTGGGATAGTTGTAATTTAATAACCAATAGTCTTTCAATTAATTATTTGAGGCGAATTCAGAGCTTTTGGAAGAGATGCTGCTTTTAGATGAAGTTTGAATATTTATTTTCTTTCTGGATGAAGATAAAGAAGAGGAATCACCTTCGCTATTCTAATTTATCTTTTTAATTAGTTTCATTATGATTTTTGTTGCTACTTACTATGAATGTTTGAATAAGTCATCCTCTCTATTTCTATAAACATGCAAAAAAGCTAGTAGAAGATGTAAAAATCTCTCATGCTCTTAATTCAAAAGACTTCTTTCACTGAAAAGTTTTTCAAAGTTAAAAATTAGAAAGACAAGAGCCACATATGAAATGCTGCCATCATGGACGAATAAAATAAATCTCACTATCCTCCAGCATGCTGCTTTAATCAAGTATTTATTAGTTGCAGATTAATTAAACTAGGAAGAAAATGTTTCCAAAAAAGGCGTTAAAAACCTAATCAAAGCTATCGCATTTCTTAATGCACATATTTTATGTTAGCTTGTTTGTAGAGCTCTGCAGTAATTTTCTAAATTCGCTGATATTCTAAATACAGTGTCATCCATTCCATTAGAAAGAGAAGCTTCAACAGGTGTAATGAATCTCTTGTAATAATCTAAAAATATCTCTTTTTTCTTGAAGTCAAAAATACAGTGTCCAGCATACTTAGTTAAAATTTATTTGTCTTGCAAGTAGTTAAATAGTAATTTTTTAGTCCCACTCATTGCTAATCTGTAAAGTACAACTCTATCCCTTTTTAAATCTTCATAGCTAAAGAGAGTTTAATCTAACTCGTAGTCTCTATCATTCTAATTTAAAAAGAAAATATTTTTATTACTAAATTTCTCTCAAAAACTCCAAATAAAACAATTAATTTTATACTTAAATTCACTTAAAATTTAATGCTTTTAAAATAAATTTAAGGGCTTTTGAAATAAAAAAGAAATTACTTTGCATATTTTTTGTAAGTAAGATAAAACATATTGAGCTTTATCATTATTTTTACGATATATTTTCTCCATAAAAAATTTCAAAGATCTATAGAATTCTCTTAGATTTGTAATGTAAACTTTTTAGTGGAAAAGATTTTAAGAAGCGTTTGAATTTTGAGAGAGACTTCCACCCGAATCTTAAGTGTTTATATTTTAAGCACTGCCAAGTGAGGTTTAAGATTGTTAGAGAGCATAAATTTCTTCTAGTCTACCTAGTATGCTATTCATCTACATAGAAGGATCTTGCTTAAAATCAATTAGCTAGTGTAAAACAAGTGGAATTATATATCTGCTGAAGAAGATTCTTGTTTTAATTTAAGGAGTCAGTTCTTCTTGTTCCTCATCGTCCTCTAAAGATTGCTGCTCTTGCTCTTCCTAATTCAAACATTCTTCATAATTTTAGCAGTGTGCTTTAAGGTATTAATTTTCATAATCGAATTTATCACCTAAATCAATTTTAATATCTTCAAATATTTTATTTGGCTAAGATAATCCACTTACAGATGCTAAAATCATGCTCACCATAACATTTTCTTATTGTTTGTAGTCTTAAAATAATTATGCGAGATACTTGCTTGGAAGTAAATTTAACAAATCAAAGAGACTAATTTGTAGTCTGTTGCTTATCATAGTTAAATAATCAATCTTTTATTGCAAGAAACCTAATTTATTTTTGTCTCCACTTCCAGTAATTACATCAAGCAGTTTTTAATACTTGAAATCTAAATGCTCATCAATTGGCTCTTCTGTGATGGGCTCTATTTTATCATTTATGTTCAAAGAACTTTGATTCATTTTTAAATAGCTAATCTCATTTATGTGAGAACTAGAGCTTTTGCTTGATTTACCACTGCTGGAATCCTGCTTTTGAATGTAAATTTGTGCAGTCTGATCCATTAAATTATTGCTAGAGCTAGATTTATTTACACCTAAGCTTTATGGAACTTAAACAATTGCAGGAATTTATAAACCTTCTTATTTAACTTAAATTCTGCTTTTCTAATTCAACTACTCTAAAATGTTTAATTTGTTGTTTTGTATTAAGCTTTACTAAGATGTCTTGACCTCCTTGCTTTTTAATCTTTTAATTGTATCCATAAGCAAATTTAAATCAAACAAATTAAATTAGTGTATTTATTTACAAATCTTTTTATAAATCAATAGCTAGCTTTTAATTAATCTTTTTTTACTATCGAAGAAAGTATATAAATTGAATGATTGAATACTCCTTGTATTTAATAAATTTTGTTTCTATTTGGTTTATTATAACACAATGCCTAGCTCCTATTAATTAAAACTGATTTCTTTTCCTCTTTTTCATATGTTTTAATTCAACATTAAAAAGCGCGGAATTAAAGCACAAGCAAGCATCTCATCAGATTTACTAATCACCCCAAAAAAAAAGTAGTCAATTTTTATTTTTATAGTCTATACTAAATTTGAATTTATTTATTTTTCAGCCAAATTTCAAATTTCCTTTACTATTCGTTAATTATTAAGTATTTATTATTTATAGCTAAATTAAACATAATAGACATTTTTTATTTGACAAATTTATATTAAAAGTCTATCTAGAAATACTAAAGAAATTAATTAAATTGACATTTTTTTGCAAAATTTAAGAATTTATTTTATTTTTTGAAATTTGAATTTTATATATTTCTTTTAAGTTAAATAAGAAGTAATATAATTTTTTCACATTTTAATTCATGTTTCCTTAATTCTAGAAAAATTTCCTTTTTAAAGTATTTTTGAATTGACAACTCTTCAAAAAAATATAGAAAAATATTAAAAAGTGTTCATCCTTTATTTGAAATTTTTTGCAATAGCACTTTTTTCGATTTTTAAACAAAGAACAGAAATTAAAAATTTTTTATGTCAATTTTTTTTTATACAAGTAAATTAAAAATTTTAAATATAATTAAATCTATAACTTTTTTTTAGATATCTAAAAAATACTAACATTGAGTGATCATTATTTAATTCGAAACTTTTTACAAAATTATACTTTTCAGATTTAATTGTTAATAGCTCAGATATAAGTATAATTTTATTTTTTAAAGGTTATAAGCATCCTGTTTAATTTTATTCTCATTGGTTATTTATGATTTATCAAAAAAGAAATTGAAATCTATTTTTTAAACATTAAATTTTCCAAAATTTAAAAATATTATTGAATATCTTTTAAAAATTTTAAGTATTTTATTAAATTTTAGTATTTATATAAAATTTTTGGATTAATTTTTTAGAATTTGTAAAAAATAAAAAAAAAATATATAAAACGATTTTAAAAATAAATTTGAATAAAATATTATGCAATAACACAACCAAAATTAGAAGAAAAAAACTGATTAATAATAATTCAAAAGAATAGTTTGAATGAGAGCACAAATACAAATTAATTGATAAACTTGGTTAATAAAAGACTAAATTTATTTTATTTTTTCATCACATAAATTATTTTTGTTTATTTTTCGATGGAAATATTTACAAAAATAAATGGAAATTACTAATTTTTTAAAAATATTTCAGATTGTTAAGTAAGCTTTGTGATAGAATTATTCTGCTTCTTTTTTCATTCCTTAATCATAATATAAATTTCCTAAACAGTAATATACTTTGGTTTATTTAGGATTTATTTGAATAACCTTTAAATATTATTATTTTGCTTCCTCTAACATTCCTAATTTGCGATAGGCATCTGCCAAATTAATACGTTCTTCAATGCCTTAAGGATCTATTTTTATAACCTACATGTAGTAATTGTTTGCTTCGTTTTTCATACCTTTCTTTTCATATATTTTAGCTAAATTATAATTAGCTATATGAGATTATTAATTAATTTCTAGAGCTCTCAAATATGCTGAAATTGCTTCTTCTTGCTTTCCCATAAGCTAATATAACTTTGCCAGATTAAATTAGGATTCAAAATTATTAGGTTAGATTCTTACAATTTCCAACTAATATTTTAACGCCTCTTGATCTGCACCAAACGCAGAATATTGTTATGCTAATAAACGAAGAAGTTAAATATTTTAAGGATTATTTTATACAGCTTTGGTATTAAATTAATGCGCTTCATTGTACACTCCCATAGTACCATACAGATAATGTAGAGAATTAAATGCCTCAGCATTACTTATATCATATTACAAGGAAGTTTGAAGTGATAATTTTGCCTCCTCCAAGTATCCCATTTAAAAATAACTCTTTGAAATTTCAGCATGAATCATACTATAGGCTTTATTTCTTATATCTTTTTATTTAATTTGACTTGCCTGATCATCAAAAACCTATAAGTAACGTTAAGAGTATGCTAAGGCTTCTTAAAACATTCCTTTGTCGTAATAAATAGATTATATGTTAGCAATAACATCTAGTTATTAGGGATTGATATTTAAAGCGTTTTTAAAGTTTTTTAATGCTTCTTCTTTTAAGCCTTCTTATAGTTAACTAATTGCTAATTCATAATAGGCTTACCAAAAATTAGGATCTAGCTCTAGTGCTTTAGAATAGCATTGCTATGCTTAAGTTTTCATCCCATTTTAAATGTAGATATTACCTAATTCATAATGAGCTTATGGATCATCTTTCTTAGTTCTTAAATTTTCTTGTGCATTTTATATATCAGTATTAATTTTTATAACTTAAGGAGCTACAGAACTCTTTTAAGAACAAAAATACGATCTGCCTACTTAAAATTGAGATAAAGAAAACTTTTATTTAAAAGCTACAATTTTTAAAAGGTTAAATGCTTTCATTTTTATAGATAATTTTTAATTTATTAATTGATTATAGCCAATATTAACTCTTCTACTTTGCAGTTTTTATAGGAAAGATCAGAAATCAAAAGAATCTTCTCAATTTCTAATAAAAAATAAATATTAAAAGAGATAAAATTATTGTTTCAAATAATATAATAAAATAAAGTCACTCACTGTAATAAATAATCCATTATTAGCATATTTAAACAAAAACAAAAATATTTTTTACTGAACTAAAATATAGATAAAGACCAACCAACCTACATTCGAATGTTAACATTTTGAAAGTGTTAGTTGCTTTCATTTTGAAAGATAATATTCATTTGGTTACGGTTAATATTAACAATCTTACTTTTTTAATTCTTATATAAAAGAAATCAAATTTATAATTTACATTTCTTATCAGAAAAACTTTTAGAAATGAGAAAATAAATAAAATTATGTTTCATATAAATAATTAACTTTAAACACTTAATTATCTATTTACTTTAGCGTTTTTTTTTAAGAAAGTATTTTTTGGTGAATTAAAATTGAGATAAAGAAACAAAACTTCATTTAAAAGTTAGCATTTAAAAAATATTAATGGCTTTCATTTTGAAAGATAATTAATTACTAACTAATCTAATAATTATGTTAATATTTACTTGATTAGTTTTACAATTCTTATATAAAAAGTTTACAAGCCAAATTACAAATTTATTTTTCTTAGAAAAATATGCGAAATGATAAAGTAGACAAAATTAGGTTCCTATTTTTATAAAAAATAAGCAACTCATATATTAAAATAATAACAATAATCCATTATTGCGCATATAAATTGTTAATAAATAATTTTGTATATTTAAATAAAGCTATCCTTAAAATTTTTTAAACCATGATTAAGCTATAATTTTAAATTGATTGTTTATGATAAATTTAAATTTTTGAGAATTCCATAATTATTAATTGGACATGACATGCATAATAGAAACTCTATATTGATTATTTGATCCTTTATCAAATTAGAATAATTTATAAAAGAATATTTATTTCAGATTTTTTGATAAATTCTTTACAAAATTTAATTAAGAAATCTGATTAATTCTATTTTAAAGATATGAATTTTTTTATAAATAATTCTAATATAAATATATTTTATAACTTAAAAAAAATTAAAATTTATTAAAATTGATTTATTATTTTAAAATAGAAAATAATTAACAAATATTAAAAGTATAATTTAAAAACAATTAATATCATGCAGTAATTTAAAAGTCTAATTCGAGAATACCACAAGTATTGCCAGGGGCTAGCAAGAAATAACCTTCCATTCCCCAATTAGGACCTTTAGAGTTTTTAATAATCCAGTTTCCTTCTTCATCATAACCAACAGCTAAAACAGCGTGATTAAGGTTGAATTATTTAGAAGTACAGTTATTAAATACTCCTGATGTATATTCTTTCATGTTTGAAGCATCCATAGCAACTGAAACGGGACCATAATTTAATGCCTTTCTTAATCCTTCAGCAGTACCATCTAAGTAAGCGAATTAAACAGGCTTGAAACCATTATCTTTACTAGTAATATTACATTAACCCTAAACACCTGTGTAGGGATATTCGCTATCAGATAACATACCATAATCAGCTGCGTATTAGACAGCATCAGAGGGTACTCCACCTTAACAACCTTCAGAAAAGTAACCATTTTCAAGAGTTACGCAATCTAAAAGCTATTACTAAGAATAGAGAGAGACGTTTTGAGGTTTGTTATGTATTAAGTTAAAAGACTCCATAAGTCCAGTGGCAGAAAAAGTCCAACAGCCACCACATTCACCTTAATTTTTAACAGGACTTACTCCACCTTTTTTTCTCCAATCAACTGAAGAAGCTATTTAAGTATCATTGTTATTTTAAATAGGGCTAGATTGCAATAATCTATTTTTATTTTTAGCAAGCTCATTCAATGGAGAATTTCTCATGAGAATTCTTTGTTAATATTCTTATTATGTAATATCAGAGAATTAGTTAATGCCAACTGAGTAAGTATGATTTGAATTTTTATTGTGTTCTTAAACATTTTAATAATTTTCTAAAAATACACTTTATCTGTAAATTTTTTCTGCTTCACTAGAGTAAGTTTTTCCATTTTCTTCTCTCCATTTGTTGTAAGCAGTAAGGGCTTCGACTACTGAACCTTGTTAGGCGTAGCAAGAATAAATGCAAGTAGAAACGATTAAAGCTAATAATACTTTAGAACTCATACTTTTAACTAAATATTTATATCAAATTTTTGAATTAATTTTAAAATTATACATATCAACCTAAACTCAACTATCATTTAAATATTAAATGCATGACAAGAGGTTAAAAATTAAAATCAAACTTAATTACTCTGATTTCATCAGTAAGTACTTTTATTTATACTTATTTGGTAATAGATATTTTTTTAATTAAAACCATATGTTTAAAATATCTCTTTAGATTAACACTATAACCAAATATGATAAATAAATTAATGATAATTATAATGCTTGAAACTAAACAAAAAAGAGTAACACCGTTGATATTGGCTATCCATTTATAATACTAGATCTATTATTTTATTCAAGCAAATTACATAAAAACATTATCAAGATTACAAAAAGCATAAAATTAAATATTTTTGAGCTGATTTTTCATAAATCAAAGCAGATTTAAAAATCTATTAACATTTACAAATGTTTGAAAATAAATAAAAAGTATTTAGTCATTTTTTATAGCTGATAGGCATTTTTTTACTCTAAAAAGTATTTCTATTTAATAAAACCAGTAATCAAATAAAATTTTACCACACTTTTTAATTATGAAATTAACCAAAAAGGAAAATATTACTAAAAGCATAGATTAGCAGATATTTAATATCTTATAAAAATACTACATGAAAAACATTGAATTAAATGGACTAAAATTTTCATTAATTGTCTAATAAAATTAGCTTTTTCAATTAGATGTTATACTTTATTTTAAATAATTTGTTGGTTATAAATTTGTATTTTTAGATTTAACTAAATTTATTTTTTTGTGTTTTAAACACTCCAAATTTAAAAAATTTTAAATGATAAACTGTAAACACATTTTTGTGGAAATAAAAGGCAAATGAATTTGTAAAATTAGAAGGTTTTTGGTATAGTTAATTATAATTGTTTATGTCTCTGCTAAGACACTTTTTTAGGTTACTTGTTACTTCTATTTTTTTATACAAATTTAAGTGTTTAAAATATTTTTATTTTTGAACAATAAAAATGTTGAAATAGGTTTTGCTCTGAAAATATAAATAATTTAATAAGGGAAAATAAATTCTATCATTTTTAAAAGCAAATTATTAAACATAAAGAAAGAACACATAGAAAATTTGATGAACTGATAGAACTAAAATTATTAAAAATAGAACTAAATTAACAAAATATAGAACACAATTTAAATAATTAACAAGATCAAACATATTGCTTTACTTTGTTTTAAATAGTATTTAATCTTATCTTAGATGACTGGTTTAAAGTTCTCTTTTTTTGATAAAATTTTTTCATCATTATAAAATTTTAATTGTTGAGATATTTATAAAAATATTAAAACTAAGTTTTTTCCTTAGAGTCAAGAAGACTTCTCAACTTTTTCCAATTATCTAAGCTTTTAAAATATTTGTTAACAAAATTACTTAAGAAAAGTAATTTAATGAGATATTTCCCTACTTTAGATTTAGTTTACAAGTAATTTAAGAATTTTAACAAATTTATCTTCAAATTTATGTTCATAGTTATTAGAATATAATAAAGAATGATCAACACTAAGTAAATATATGCTAAATTTGTTAAAACCTAAAAAAAACTACTACTTAACTAAGATATTATTAAATTTAAACTAAAGCATAGAGCAATTTTGTATTGTATTTTAAAGTCAATATCATTTAATTTATCTTCTTTATAAGGCTTACCTATATATTTATAAAATTTACTTTAATTTTTAATTAATAATATATTTAATTGGGTTTTTGTTTAAGCAATTAAATCAATTTTTTTTTAACTTTAAAAAAATTAGTTTATTTTTTATTAGGAATAGAAATTTTTGTAATTTTTAGAATTAAATTAATAACTTTTAAATTAAAATGAGCTATTTAAAAATTTTAATTTTAGAAATAAATAAATCTATAAAATATTTAGCATATATATATAAATAACTAATTTGAAAGAGTGTATTTAGGCAATTGGTTTTATAAATAAAATAAATTACATGCGAAGACCAGAAGACAGTAAGTTAAAGATAGCAAAATAGAAAATATCGTCTATAAGTTAGTTGGCTAATAAGAACTATAAAGTATCATACAGAGTATTTACTTAAAGATTAATTTAATAAAATCCCAAAAATAGTATTTATATTTGTATTCCCTTGTAAAAAATCCATAAATCATTTAATACTTATACTAATGCAAATAAAATCTTTTATTTTGCATTCTAAAAATTAGAATGAGCAATGGCATCATAAATACTAACATATAGAGAGGCGAAAATAAGAAATGAGTCAGCTTCTATTAATTATTATCACAATAGCTTGATAAATATTCTGTTACGAATAAGACACCTCCAAAATGTTAGCAAATAATCTATTTGAGTTTTAATTCATAAATTTAATTATTAAGTAAAATACATTGTAAGATTGAAAAATAATTTAAAATTTAAAGAAATAAAATAATTACCAATTTATAAAGCTTAGTTAAGACAGCATTTTAAGTGTAATAAATGTAAATCTGGGTGGCAACAAAAATTTTTATCAAAGCTTTTCTCTCGTTAAAGTATAATTTTCTAATTAAGAAGTATGAAATTAGAAATAGATAACTGGTCAACCAGATCAATAGCAAAAAAAGTAAACCCTTTATTAGAATGTCAGCATTGGACATCTTCTCTAAGAAGCACTCAAAAACTCTTAACTATGAGTTAAAGAGATTTCCTAAATCTAAAAATAAATTAGAGAAAAAATGAGAAAAGTATGTATCATAACTCATTACTACACCGATTATGTATATTTCTATTAAAAAAAACTTTAAAACTGGATAGGCTTTTGAGCATTCTATTCTCTATTAGAAAGTTATGTATAAGACTTTAGTTATGAGATTATTTTATAAATGATTCTAGTAGCTTTAGACCATGTAAATTATAATACAAATACTTAGAATCATAAATAAAAATGGGTATAATATCTCCATCACTGATATTTCAGAACATCTTTTATAAATTTAAAATATGTAAATCAAATTTAACAAAAATCAAATATTTTTTTACTTCTAGCATTTATTTTTTAAATTTTTTGCATATTAAAATCCCCAAAACTAACCTCTTCTATCACAATCTTCACACAATGCTCCAATATATCCTTTTCGTAATTTATTAAAACTTACTAAGTCGTTAATTAATATATACTAATATAGTTTCACTTTAATAACTTAGAAAAATAAAACTTTTTATCTACTAAATTATTTTATAATATATTGTTTTAACATTTTGATAATTTTTAGACAATTCTAAAATAAGGAAAATTGCATTATATTTTAAATTGAATTATTTTTTATTTGTAATTAAAAAATTATTTGAATAAATTAAACATTTAAAAAAATGATAGGATATTTGCAATTTTGTCAATTTTTCTAAAATATATTTTTATAAAACTTATTAAATCCTCTATAAAATAAAAATGTATGTATACCTTCTTTGCAATAGTAATCCAAATCAGATACTTAAACTCTTTTTTAATATATTTATTTTTAAGCTTCGCTTTAGCTTTAATCACCTATACAGTTAGAGCATTAATAAAGATCAGATGAGTTTTTATTAACTCTCCAATATTATGAACTTAAATAAATATTATCTCCTGAGCAAGTTACATCATTTTTGGGACATTAAAAACAAGAATCAGTAACAATAAAGCTATATGAATCTTTACACTATATGCAATAATCATAATATTCGTATATTTTTTTAGCGATTTTACCTATTTAGCAAGTCTAAGCAAAATATATATTTAGTACCAATTTATAACCTTAATTGTATCCTATTACATTCTAATCTGAGCTGTATATAGGTATTTTAATTACATTACTCGTTATTTGTATTTAAAGTCTGCTACCCATAAGTCCATAAATGAATAGTTAATCAGTAATATTAAAGACTCCATTTTTATTTACAAGACTTTTGGTGCTAATATAACCATATCCAGTTTAAATGCTAACTTATAAATTCAAATCACTTTCTTACATCTTTTCTGAGTTTTAGTTTGATAAAACCAAAATAATATCATCCTAATTTTTTATATAAATTAAATTATTAAAAATTTTAATATCATTTTAATATATTTATTTTTAAGTTCAATACTAATAATACTATAAAGATAAAGTTGTTTATTTTAAGGGGGTGAAAAAATAAATTTTAACTATTTAAAAATAAAATATTTTTTAAAAAAAATTTTAATAAAAAAAAGCTTTTTAATTACATTTAATTAGCCACCTTCATGATTAAATATATCAATTTGAGGAAGATAATTGTATGTTTTAAGTTACTTACTATTAACTTTGATATCAAAAAGCATAGGAGATTACTTAATTATTTAGCCATATTTTTAAGCAGTATTGTTTTTATATGTATTATTTTAATATTAGTTAACACTTTAACCTGTGCTTGATGATATAGCTCCGCCATATTATGCAAAGTTAGAATCAAATAAGCAATCTTTTAATTCTAGAACATTTGTAAGAATTTAGGAAAGCTTATTGTTAAGATATATAGCCCCGCCTTCTGATTTTGCAACATTGTGATTGAATTGACATTTTAAAATTTGAATAGATGAGTTATTAACATAAATGGCTCCACCATCTCCATATACATTGTTATTATAAAATTATGAATTTTAAATATATATCCAGTTGTTTATGTTTGATTATTAAAGATTTCTTTTAGATTATAAACCAGATATCTAATTTTGTTAAACATATAATCCTGATCCGTGTAGAGCAGTATTTGAGTCAAAATATGATTAGTAGATATTTATAAATTCTGCTGATACTTAGATTATTCCTTGACTGCATTACTAACAAAAGTTGTTTTTTGAATTTAAGAGTTGAATTTAACAATAAGTGCTATTATAAAATGCTATATTTTAAATAGATTAATTAGGATTAGTTAATTGCTAAAATGCGTATATATTAGAATTATTCTATATTGTAGAATTATAGATATATATTTAAAATATCTGATTAAAATTTATAAGATTGTCTAAGAAAATACTAGATTCGTATATGTTATTAAAGTCAAGTAGTGTTTTTGCATTTGTTATTAATAAAATCTTTTAAAAGACAACAGCATTTATAAAATCTTTGTTTAAGTACCTGCTTTTGTTAGAAAATATTTTGAATTAGGAATTTTAGACATAAACATAATTAGCTCTATTTATGTAGAAAATCGAGCTGATTATATTTTATTATATGGGAGCCTATATGTTTATGAAAAATTGAATGTTATCTGTAATTTTTTCTATCTAGTTACGAGAAACTATATCATTTATTATAACTATTGTTTTAGCTGATAATAAGTTATTAATATAAACATTGCTGCCTAAAATGGAGAAATTATTTTCAAAAACACTGCTTTAGATTTATATAAAGGATCTTGGTAAGTTAGATGTTTGAAACCAAATAGCTCCTCCTCCATAAGAAGCAAAGTTAGACTAAAATTAACAATTTTAAATATTAATATCTTGACTATTTGAAAATTATGAATCAACGAAAACAGCACCTCCTTTTGACTCAGAACTCTCTATACTAAAAGCATAATTACCAATAAAAGTTGAATTTTAAAATGATATATTTCCCTTGCTTTTAGGGCTCCAAAATATAGCTCCGCCAAATAGAGCTAAACCATTAGCAAACAAAGAGTTAAATGAGGAAATAATTTCACTTGTAATCATTACAAAACCCCCATTTTTTATTGATTTTAATGATTAGTAGTTATTTTAGTTAAGGCCAACAGTGTTTGTGAAATTTGAATTTGTAATATTTAATATTTTTACTTAACCGCTTACCCAACTGAATGGGTTATCTATATAAGAGTCAGTAAAGTTTGATTGATCTATTATAACTTAAATAGTAGAGGCTTTAAAGAAAAATCCTAAACAAACAGAACCAAGAGGGATCTATTAATAATCAATAAGAAAAACTTAAATATACCAAATTTAATATTGATGTTTTAGAGAAAATTTAAAAAATATTTTTTTTAAAAATTACCCCTTTTAATAGTAATTAAGATTAGAACTATTAAAACACAACATTTTTTATTTAGATAGTAGTTTCCTAAACAGAATTAATTGAGAATAGTGCACAATCTTGTAAATTTTCTTAAATGACTATTGTTACTTTATTGCATATTATATTATTTATAACTATACCTGCTGTAGGAGCTAGCAGATTACTAGAATAATTTTATTCATTTAGGTTTAATTCATTATTTTTTATTTAGATAAAATTTTCAGATATTCTGATATCCTTTAGATCAAAACTATCTATGCTTATGAAATTTAATGATTGGGTTATCTAACACATAATTGGAGAAATTAAATTTATTTATGTTTGAAATTATGATACTTGCTGAATATAAACACTCGAAACTGAGTCTGTTTTTAAAAATAAGAACTAGTTGTTATCTATCAATGTAATATTTTATATTTAAGCTTTCTGCAAATTTGTAAGTGATATTAACTATTAAAGATTTTGAGATTAAAAATTATTTCTTTATAAATAAAATCTTAATATTTATGAGCTTGTTCTTAATTAAGTATAATAATCTAAGAATAAGCTATTCATATTTTCTGAAAATATTTAATTTTCTATTATAATTACATCTTAAAATATTGATAACTGATTCATGTTTTCTAAATCAGATAAACTATCTTATTAACGTAAAAAGCCGTAGTTTTTAATAAATGTGTTTTAAATTTAAAAATTTGTAACATTAAATGTATTTGATGTTATTAGAGGTGTATTTTAGACAAAATTTTAAGTCAAATTAGATTAATTAAATTTCATATTAGTTATAATAAGATCGTTTAGGAATTGAGAATTTAAAATGCAAGACCCATTAGTAAATTGGCATTAAGAGATACTAACGTTATTAAACAATACTTTGACTTATTGATTTTTAATGTAGACTGGCTAAATATCAAATATTTAAGTATCATCATTAAATTAAGATTAATAAAAGGAGCTATTTGTTATATTAATATTAGCTCCAAATACATTCAATGAAAATAAGGAAGCTGAACTCATAACTACCTAAATATTAAAATTAATATTTTATATAAATTAATTAAAAATTAGTTAAAAATATAAAATATTTAATATTCTTTAACAGCTGTTAGCTGTTTGGATTAAATTAAAAGTGTTACATTGATAAACTAAGTTTGATCTATAGTTAAGGATATTTAGACATCTTGAGGTGCTGTTAAAATATCAATTAATTTACTGTTACTATCAACTTAGATGTTCTAAAATTAAACATATTAAAGAACTACTGATGATTATTACAAAATTGATAATTTAAATGTTAGGTATTATTTTTAATAAATTTAGTTTTGATTAAATCTACAATTAAGCATTTTAAATGTTAATAATTTACTTTCTTAAACAATCAAACCAAAGAAACTATTATTAAATTGCTGTTAAAAGTTAATTTTTTCTACAAAGATTTAGTTAAATCCAGCAACAGTGAAAGGCTGCAATTATTAAAATTGCATATAATTATTTGGATCTGAAGTTTAAGAGGTAATGTTTAAGCTTATTAGTTGTAAAGATCTAATCTGATTTTATAATTAAGTAATAAAAACCTAGTTTTTTTATTCTACGCATTAATCCTCCAAAAAAATAAGCTAAACTTCTAATTCTTTAACTTAGAGCTCATTATAATATATAATAGCTTAATCATATTGAAGTTCGTTTAATATCAGCTCATCGATATTAACTTCATTAATTCTGTTAAAGTTTAAAGGATTTTGTTAAGATCCATCACCCAGTTAACTATTTTGATTCAAGCATTTTGTATAAATTGTTCTCTACTTTTTGTAATAGCAACCTTATTCGGTATTTTGGCACATATAGCATTTTCTTCTCTCTTTGTCATAAGTTATTTTGTAATTTTAAATAATAAAATTGAAATTCTATTTGCATGATAAACACTGAGAATCATATAAAAAGAGAGGGTTTTAACTTATGTCATTTTCATTCGTGCAAGTCTAACACCTTCAATAGTAAAAGAAAACATGTTTTAAGAGTAAAGCAAAAAAAAAAATAATTAAATACATCAATGGGCATATTTAGCAGTCATCTCCTTTTGTAGTAAGGCTTACCATACTTTGTATATTAGGGATAGAATTTTATTTGTAATATAGAGTTCCTATAAAATATTATATGGAGCTAATTAATTACAAAAGTTTATCGTAATTACATTATATGCACTAAGGTTTGTTATTAATAAGTATGCATAAAGAACAATATTAACCACATTAAATAGCAACACAAGTTTTTTGCTACTAATCAAAATAATAACCTTATTGACATTCAGTGCAAAATAATTAATAATTAGTTGAGGTATTATTGTAATTTAATCTTTATTAAACGCTTAATTATGTTCTTTTGTAAATTAGCTAAGAAGTAAAATTAAATGTTCTATTGCCTATTTTAATAAAAATATTTAATATTAAAAAATAGTTTTGTAAGTACCTTCATAGCATTTAGAACATCCTTAAGGACACTTAATACATCCATTAACTGAAGGAATACTGTATGAATCAAAGCAGCTTGTACATTAGTAAATAAGGCTTGTAGAGTTAGGATCTTTATAATAATAGCATTAAGCACACCCAAAATTCTAATTATTATAATTATTTTTTTTTAAAGATTTTATTTTAATAATTTATATACATTTTTTTAACAAGTATCATCTTGGCATTTTGGAGGATTATAACTTAAATTCAGAATACTGCCATTATTACAGAACAAGCATTGAGTATTTGATTGATTATCTAAACAATTTGAACATTTTGTTTATGAAACAGTTGCCCTGCACCCATACTTACATTCTTGTTAATTATTTTAAATAATATACCCATCATTACATTACTTACAAATGAAGCTAATTTGAGTTGCATTTTATTAGAATGACCACAAATTTTCAGATAAATCTAAACTTAAAGCTCCTTGTTTTACTATGACACTATTATGAAAGCACTGGGAAATAAATTATTAGCATTGAATACCTTTTAATATAAAAGTAAAAAATATTAATTAACAAAATTAATATTTATTTTTACCGTCAAAGGATAAGAAGTATCCATCTGAGCACTAAATGCATTTTTTAATATATTGTTTATCATTAAATTCTTGTTATGGTATCATCCTCAAAGCTTAAGGATTATAATTTAAAACGGATTCTTGATTCTCTTTTGTTAAAATACAATATTTTTTATCTAATAATCATAATTTAAAATAAAAAAAATTACCATACTAACAGTAGTCACAATTATTACCACATTTTTAACATTATTGTAAGTCAAACGATACTAAATATCCAAATTAGCAGCTCAAACAAATTAATTGAAAATTATAAAATTATTCTTGGCTAGGATCATAGTTAATTTTTGTTTTGAGTTAAGCAAATCCAGTAATAAAAGTTGCAAATTAGCAAATTTTACAATTATCAGGACATTGTTAACATATTCCATTGCTTAGGACATAACCGTAGGCACATTAAACACAAACTGCTTGATTTAATTAACTTTAAATACAAGACTAGCATCCTAGGGAACCTGTTAAATCATAAATATTAGCTTTTGTTAGAACATGGAAATTAAGAATTTACATAATGTTGATGAATAAGAAACCAATGCCAAGTTACTATCAACAATAAAATTATTTGCTTATAGTTAATTAATCACAACTTAAGTATTTGCATCTAGTTAAGCTATATAATTTATGCAAGTTTTATATTGATTACCTGCATCGTTCCTATTTTATTTAAAAGTATTATTAAATTTTAAGTTCATATATATATTGAAATGTACCATATCCCAAACTCTGAAGAGCAATCAAGACAAGTGTAAGTTGGGGCATTTGTATAATATTTTACTATTTAAGTGTATTAATATATTTAATTATCGCATTTCAAACAAAGCTGCTAAGATGCAGAAAGCTTATACAAAAAATAACCCTATATGCATTTAGTACAATAAGAATTTGAATCGCATGAATAACACCTATGTTTTGAAAAGAAATAATCTAAAATATAATAAACATAAATTAAATACCCTAAAGGACATTTTTTGCTTGAATCTAATAAGCAAAAATGCTAATCATAACAATCTTCTTTAACATATGTTAGCTGCATATCAAAATATAATTGTTATGGAATAGCTTACAATTATGCTATTTATTCAGCACTATAGCATTGTTAATTCCCCGGGTTAGTGTAATGAAGTGGACATAGTAAACACTATTTACTATTAGTTGAAATATTTTAGCAAAATCCTTATATATTTGTACAATAAATATCTCCGTTAGAGTTTGGAGCATCGATATTTTAAATTACACACTAACTTTAGTCATAGTATTATACAAAACATTATTTTCCCACTATTAAGCTTAATAAATTTTCTGAAGTAACACATTTGCCATTATTATTAAGAATGCAATAGTTGTTTGGGCAAACACTACAGTTGCTGCTTGATAAACTAGCACAGAACCCTAGTATTTAAAAAAATATTTTTAATTGAATAAATAGAGGGTAATAAAAGAATATTAAAAAATAAATTATAAATTCCTGAAAATAATTATTTTAATATTTATGAATGATGAAAAAAATACTTAAACTAAATAAGACCCCTCCTAATATTTTTTTTAATAGAACAATTTAATTTACCTTTAGAATCTGCACAGTAAGTTATTTATTATTAAATAAGATTTACACAGGTGTTTTACACAGTTGTAGATAAGCATTAGCTATAATCGCATTTTTTGCAGTTGCCATTAAATACACAATAACCATTTTGATCAATACACATTCCTTAGCTAGTTTGAATAGATTTACAAGATTAAGATTTTATGTCTAAGCAAAATTTTCCTGGAGCACATTATATCTGAATTAAAAATATTTTTATAAATGCATTTATTAAATATTTTAAGAAATAAATACTGCTATAGATTAGCTTTCTTTCAAGCATCGACTTGTATCTTTTTGTATTCCTTTGTTATAAAATTATTAACTACTTAAATTTAAAAAAGTGTTTTACCTATAGTTTTAGAATTTGAGTAACTTAATTTGTAGCATGAATTTAATCCCTTAGAATTAGCAAGCAAACAATACCTATACAAAATATATTTAGGCATAAATATAGCTTAAATTAAATTACCCATTTGTATAGCAATTAGAAGCTCCATACTTTCCTGTAGCTTAAGGTAGTAAGCATAAATGGGTACTTGATTCTTTTCCTGGATACTTATCAGAAAGAGGAACACATTCTCCTTATAATATACAGAATTATTATTAGCACTTACTTACATATTTTACGCCTTGAGGTAAACAAATTTAAGTTTAGTAGTCTCTTCCTATTTTATTAGTATCATTTGGTGAAGTCATTGCTTCGCATTAATAATTATTATTTGTATTCAAGCAATATAATCCATTCGCACATCCAATACTATTTTCTAATTTTATAAAATATTTTATAATATTTAAAACAAAATAAGAAATAATTACACATATTCAAATCTTAGCATTATTAGTTTACATTTTTAGCCTTATATATTAAAGTAGGATAATTTGGATCATAAATCTAAACTAGCTGGCACTTTTAATTTCCTCCTCTTTTTTAGAAAATTTTTAATTAAATTTATTTACTTAAAAATTGATAAAATAATCTAATTAATGTTAAATTAAATACCCAAGATTAAGAATGCAGTAAGTTATTCCAAGGCAACTAACAATCTCTAATTAATTTAAGAGTTTTTAAATTTAAAACATTTTTAATCAATATTTTACATGTTTTAGTTACTTAATCTTATATCAAACACTGTTGCTAAATATCAGTACCAATTATTTAATCACCTTTTGCAAAAGTCCCTTCAGTGAAACAAAAATCTTTCATAGTTTATGTATAAGTATACAGACAAGAACCTTTGGCGCAAGTTTCAATACTGTCTCCATTTCCAAGAGGTGATTAAAACGGTAAACAATAGCCTGTTATTTTTTACCTTGCATAACAATTTAAATTTTCTTTCAATAGTAAATCTATGCATTTAAATCCATTTAAATTGTCAAGGCAAAATTAACCCGCCATACACCTAATTAAAAATAAATTTAGAACAAATTAAACTATTTCAAGTTATACCTAACAGCATTCGGTAAATTCTTTTGTACACAGTATCCATCAGCATCAATACCAATCCTCTTTATGCTAGCATCAAATGGAAAACAACCCTCATTTGAATTTAAATTAGTTGGGTCTTACTTATACTTACAATGATTAAAAGCACAAGCTTATATTTCTATAATACACCATATTTACATATCATAAATAAAGTATTAAAATTAAATTACATTAGTAAAATTATCCTCTGATTGCACATTAACCATTCTATTATCTTCCCTGTTTTAAATTAAATTAGTTGATTTTTTATTTTAAGTATCATTAAATACTATTTAAAAAATAAAAATATTATATTACTGAGTGATTTTATTCTGTGTCATTTATTAAAAAGCAAGCCTAAATACTTTAATCAAAGCATACTTAGCTATCTGAAGAACATTCAACACTAGTGGGCATACCGTTAGTTAAACATTAATAACTTGAATTTCTGCCTAAAAATGTTAAATCATATTGTTAACATTAGTTATTAGTGATACAGAACCTTCAATAAAATATAATAAGATATAGATAAATTCACTAAAATATCTTACCCACTGAAGCACTATATTACTTTTTATTTGGCTTACTAATTCTAATTTAGGCACATAAATTTAAACTAATCTACTCCTATATTAACTACGTTATCAATCATTCTAATATAGCCTTGACTATCTTGACAATAGTTTTATCTTAAATTTACCAAATCTAATTAATTAAAAACAATATTTCAAAAATTAAATAAAGAGAGATTAAATTACTTGAAGGAATCCCTAAAATGTTCGTCAATTAATCTTAAACAGCACATTATTTTGTTTCTACTATATATCCAATATAAATAGCAGATTTAGGGTATATTACACAGAATTATGTATTTGAACTAACCAAGCATACATTTTGCTAATCATTAAGGCATGTATCTACTCCTCCTACAGACTATTGCTAATCTAATAGACATTAATATTAGCTAATATCCCTACCAACATAAAGACTCTAAGAAAGATAATAGCATTAATTATTTAAAGTGCAACCGTTTCCATTAGATCCGTAATTAATAGTTTGTTAACATTTTTTCATTTATGGATCAAAGCAAATAGTATATGAATTAACACCACAACTTTTTAATAATGGTAAATTTTAATTTAGTTTAGAAAAAAAGTCAAAAATTTAATATGTTTTATTTATTTTCATTTTGAATATATAGAAAGGAGCTTATTTTAATAATTGAATGCCTATTTGAAATTAATTTTATTGATTTTTTGGTATCTTGATTAGCAAAATATAAATTTTTATGGCAAATTAATTGATTTATTAGGGGGATTTTTTAAATAAAAATAAGTATTGCTTAAATTTTCAGTAATTAATTTATAATTCTTTTGTTTTTAAAATTAGTTTATTTTTTTAAAAATACCTCACTGCATTTGATTAACCTATTTATAAACAGTAACCATTAGCATCTATACCAACTCTTTATGCAGTTATGTCAAAAAGAAAACAGCCTTCTTAATATGAATTTAATTTTTATTTACAATAACTTGTCGAGCATTATGTTATTTCTTTTGTTAAATAATTTATTAATAAGTAATTTATCACAAAAAAAATTACAAGGATAGTAAATTCCACTAGTTGCACAATGGCTATTTATTTATCTTCCCTATAACAATTATATGTAAATTTAAATGAATAATAATAAAATAACTTACAGCATATACGGCTTCTACATTATTTATGTAAACACATATTTTTTTATTAATATCTAAGCATATTTGATTATTTTATGAACATTCAACACTATTTTATTATCTGCTGATTTAACAATTATAATTGATATCTCTTCCAATATAATTCTAATCATATGGTATGCACATATTCATATTAATGCAGAATCTTATTAAAAATTTTATAAATAATTATAGATATTTTATAAATTTTATTTACCCAACGAAGCACTAAATTATTTAATTTTAAGGTAATTGATTTTGTTGCAAGCACATGTAATTAAATGAGTCAACTCCAACATTTGTTTTACTATCTAATGATCTAATATAACCTTAAGAATCTTGGCAATAATTTAGTTTTAAATTTATTAAATCTAAAAATAAAAATTTATTCAATATTTTATTTCTAAAAAAACAAAATTATTACCTGCTAAAATTCCTAATTAAAAAGCTATTGTATTCAAAATGGCACACTATTTATTCTAAACAACATATCCAAGATACTAAGGATTTTATGAATATATAACACAATACTAAGTACTTGCCTTGACTTGGCAAATATTTTGATTATCATCAAAGCAAATATCCACAGCGATTGATTATTATAAATTGGTCAAACAATTCAAATTTTAATCCCTTCCTACATAAAGATAATTAGACAACTGATAGCAATAAGTATTCAGAATGCATCCATTTCCTAAAGAACCATAGTCAACAGTTGTTTTACATTATTTTGAGTTTAAGTCATAACAAATTGTAGAGGTTTATTATGTGCAACTATATTTATTAAAATTATCAAAAAACTTATTTTTTTTTAGTGATATTACCTGACTGCTGTAGGTGAATTTAATTAAACACAATATCCGTTATTATCAACACCAACTCTTTACAAATTAATATCAAAAGGAAAGCAACCTTCTTTTGAATTTTAGTCTGTTGGGTCTTACTTGATTTTACAATAATTTGTTGAACACCTTGCTATTTCTGTTTATAAAAATATATTAATTATCTAATTTCTTTATCTAAATTTACATGAATAGTATTGACCGCTTACTGCACATTAACCATTTTACTGTCTACCCTATTAAATTAATTATTAATTATTTTATTAAAATATTATAAAAAAAAATAAAATAATACAGAATGATTAAGCTCAGTATTATTTATCAAAAAGCATGCTTATTAATTTTTGTCATAGCAAACTTGATTATTTGAAGAACACTCTACTGAATTAGATTATCCATTGCTTAAGCAATTATAGTTAATATCTCTACCAATGTTAACTAAATTGTAAAGCTTACATGCGTTTCCTTCAATACAGTATCTTAATAAAAAAATATTTAAAATTTTTATCAAACAAAATTTATTATTTACCCAGAAAAACACTATATTGCTGAAGCTTTAGGGATTTAGTTTTATCTTAAGCACATAAAATTAAAAGAATCAACACCAATATTATTTTAATTATCTAAGAGTCTAATGTAACCAGAAGAATCTTGGCAATAATTTTTCTTCAAATTTATTAAACCTAAATTATAAATATTAAACATTTAACAATAATTTTGAAAAATATTTATTTACTTGCTTGCTTTCCTACTTAATAAGCTACCTAATTTAAAACAGCACAATATTTGTTTTCAGCAACATATCCTAAATACTAAGAACTTTATGGATAAATCACACAGAGTTAAGTAGGTTCATTTGCTAAACAAACATTTTGACTATCATTAAAGCAAATGTCAATACCTTATTATGCTTATTATAAGTTTGTCAAGCAATTTAAATTGGAATCTCTGCCTACATATAAAACGTTAGATAATTAATAGCATTAGCCATTCAAAATACACCCATTACCTTAGGAACCATAGTCAACAGTTAATTTACATTAATTTTAATTTGGGTCAAAGCAAGTTGTCTATGCAATTTTACAACTTTATATAAGTGATATTTAATCTATTTAAAATGTAAATAAAAATAAAATTACCTGACTGTATTAGGTTAATTTAACTAAACACAATAGCCATTTATATCAATACCAACTCTTGAAGCAGTTATATCAAAAGGAAAACATCCTTATTATGAATTTTAATTGGTTATATCTTATTTGAGTATACAATAATTAGAGCTACAACTTTTAATTTCTATTTTAATATAAACAAAATAAATTAAAAGCTATTTCTGAAGATTTATTTACAAGAATAATATTGACTACTCTATGCACATTATCCGTTTAGCTACCTACCCTATATTAATACAATTTTTCAAATAAATAATTTAATGTGAATAAGAAAATAAATACAGAATGACCAGGTTCATTATTATTTATATAGACACATTATTATAAATTTAAATCAAGGCAAACTTAGCTATCAGAAGTGCATTCTACCGAATTTGGTTATTGATTTGTTAAACAATTATAGGTAATATCTCTTCCAATATAGTTTGAATCGTAAGACTAGCACTGGTTACCATTAATGCAGTATCTATATTTAAAATTTTTATTAATCAATAAATTAGAAATTAATTTTACCCTGTGTAACATTATATAATTTAAGATGATGCTTATTAATTTATTTATAAACATAAATAATTTGAAGATTAAATTCCTATATTAGTTGAGCTGTCAATTTATCTTATATACCCTTAGTTGTCTTGGCAATAATTTTATTTTAAATTAATAAGACCTTTGATTTATTAAACAGTAAAACTTTATTATTGTTAAAGAATAAATAGTAAATTACTTGAAATTATTCCTATTTGATATGTTAATTAATCAAGAACTGCACACTATTTATTTTGACTGATAAAACCTAAGTATTATAAATTATTTTAATACAAAACACAAAACTATTTGGATCCATTAACTAGACATATATTTCGTGGATCATCAAAGCACTTATCTACTCCTCCTTAAGCAATTTGCATATTGGTAAGACATTAAAACCCATTTAAATCTCTTCCAATATATAAACTATTAGATAGTTAAAAGCATTAACTATTCAAAATACACCCATTTCCATTTAATCCAAAATTAATAGTTTAATAGCAAGCTTTTGACTGTGGATCATAACATATATTATTTTAATTATAGCACCTTTTAAAAATATTATTATATTTAATAAGAAAATCTTTTTAAAATAAAAGAAATAGATTGACATTAGATTTAATTATGTTTAATAAATTAATAAAAATTTTGTTATTACTATTGAGCTGGAGACTAATTAAAATCTAAACAGTAATTATCTGCAGTGACACCTACAGCTCCTTATAAGCCATTAAACAAATTACAAGATATTTATGTTTAATCTGAAGATTTAGTCATACAATGGTGCTTTTCGCATTTTCTTAAATCTTAAAAATATTATATTAATAACTTAAAATAGTTTAAAGATATTACTTGAAATGAATTATCCTCTCTTTATACAATTTCCTTATTAATCAACTCCCTTTTCAAAAAATATGTTAAATATAATTAAATATTAGTTAAGATTACAGATGCAATTAAATTCTGATCTGATAACTCAATACATTATGATTAATATAGACAAACATCATAATTCTATGCACACTAAACTGCTCCATTTTAATTTGCTTAAGCGCAGAATCCATTTGAGAGTATCGCTATATTTAGACCATCAAATCCTACTTACTAACACTGACTTTGATAATAGCAATACCTTATTTAATTAAATTTTAAATTGAGTAACTATTTATATTGTAATCTAATTTACCCTTATAAGCACTATTGTTTAATGCACTATTAATAGGTTTAGTTTCTACCAATATATGGAAATTATATTTATACAATAGTAAATTGATCATCTTAGCAATAATTTTGGTTTAAATTAATTATATCTATTATAATCATTTTATTTAACTTAAAAAATATTTTTAAGAATAAAATAATCTACTTTATAATTAAGATATATTAGTTTTCTTATTCTATTCTGCGCAAAACCCTGTGTTACTTATATAACCAAGATAAATCTAAGAACTCTAATAAAGTATGCACTAAGTCTTATCGTCTTTCAAACATATATCATTAGGACTGTTAAAACAACTATCTACAACACCACTTGAAGGTATTTATTAATCTGTTATACATTAATACAAGTTATCTCTACCGATATACATAGTAATTGACATTTAATAACAAACTCCATTATATATGCATATATTTGAAAAAGACTAATCTGATGTTATTAAAAGACACTAGTTTGTATTAGGGTCGACGCAATTTTATGGTTATACTAAACAACTATATGTTAATAAATTTTTTATTTTGGATTAGTTTTGGAATCAAAAAATGTATTCTTTTTATACTTCCTATCAAAGTAAATATAAGAATTTGTTTGATTCATTATATGGTTAAAATTGGAAAATTAAAATTTGGAATTTAGTAACTAGTCCTAAATAAAGTCATACTTAACTTGTTTTCATTTTGATTAAAATCACTCATTTAATTAAAAATTGGATAATATTTACTTATTAAGCAGCCTGTTTTTGTTTTATTCTTATGTAGGAGAGCTTACATTATTTTTCATTTTAATATCTTGTATTTATCTTTTAATACTTTTTGATGTCAGAAGGAAATATTTAAAGGTATTTAACTTATCTTAACTAAATATGCAATTTCTATATTAGTCAATACCCTAATAGTAAAATATTTTTAATATTAAAAAAATAGAATTTCAATACATTTTTATAATCGATTAAGTTCCCTTTTAAGCTTAGACAAGTAGCAAATTTTCCTACAGAGTGCTTGCAATATTAATTTTTACACAGTATTTAATTATGAGGAAAATATTAATTAAATGTGACGCAATAGTTTTAAATGGTTTCTCCCTACAGAATATTAAATATACTTCACGATTTGTTTTTAATAAATTATAATTTACTGTAATCAAATTAGAATCTTTCAACAAGCATGTAGCCATTTAATTTTTTTAATAAATGCAGTAGTTTTTATTACAATTTATTTTCTATAGATAATAGTTACCATCATTTATACATAATCCATCTATTGTTTTACCCTATAAAAGAATTAAGCAAATGTAATATATAAAAATTTACCAATACTAATAGAGTGTCTATGCATTTATTTAGATACTAATCATAACAGCTACTATATTTTAATAAATTTTCATAGTTTTTTTTGAAAGTACCATTAATGTATTTTTACTCTGAATTGCATGATTTTGGGTTAATGTAATCCATTTGTTTACATATACTATAGTTACTGCCATTCTAAATAGGTATTCCACTTAGAACAAGGCCATATTAATTTTAACAAAAACCTTCTTTGATAAAAGACAAAGCTATTTTTATGTTAAAATTGCTTGAGTATTTTAATTATTTATGAAAGGTAGTTTAATTTTACGTTATATCTTCATTTCAGATGAGAGATATTAATTTAATCCAATACATTAACGACTTTACTAATGTACAGCTACATATACATCACTTGTTTAAATCTAAATGCATTTATTTGTATATTTATCTAAACAATAATCATTTTGTTTGCACTAAATATCAAGATGATCATTATGTATTTGGTTAAATATACAAATTTAGCTTGATGCTTCTTTCCCAATAAATAAAAAACCATCAATATCCACACAAATCGCTTAAAGTGGGTTGTAGCATTAGTTATTTTTCTCACAAAGAGTGTAAACAAGAGTAATTAATAGCTTAATAAAAGCTATTTATTTCATTTTTTTCATTATATCTTAATTGTTAATTTCTTCTACTATATTTTACACCTTTATTTAAAAAAATATATGTTTCGATCTTTTAATTAAATTATATGTAATTATAGAGAAACATTTCTAGCTGATTCTTTTAGAATTTTAATAAAGACTCTCTTTAATTATGTTAAAATAGTGTTTAAGTGGTCAACTTATTTTTTATGATCAAGCTAAATACAAGTAAAAATAAGTAATCTATCTATAAGTAATAACTAGAATTATTTAGTAGTACTTTTTCATAATTTTTATTTGAATATCATACAAATGAAATTTTTACTATTAATATTTATTCAGCTCAAAATACAAAATCTAAAATTTTATCTTTAAGTTAAATATTAATGAAATAATTTAAAAAAATCAAATTAAATATTATAAGTTCTATGTAATAAAAAAGCCACCTGATCCCTATTTTTATGATTTGCTCTTTAAATATAATTGAAATGTTTTGGTTAATTAATTTATAGTCAAAAAATTAAAATTGCTCTTTAATACATTTAAATGAAGATAATAAAATTTATTTTATTTTGAAATACTAATTTTTTATTAATATTTTAGAAATTCTATTTAATTTTGATAAGATGTAATTATTGTGTATTTATTAGATTGCTTTAAAAATATAATACTTCAAATAGAAATATAATCAATATTTATACAAATATAAAAAATACATTTATTCAATTAAAACAAATATTTAAATATCAATTTATTTTTTTCTAAGTAATTGTTTTATATGATAAAAATTCAAATAACACTGTTTTTTTAAGTTCTAAATTAAGTCTTATGTGTGATTTCACTATTTGATTATTTTGAATATAGAATATTTTAATGCAAGTAATAATAATTTATAACCCTAAAGCAGTAACATTTTTGTAATTTAAATAATTCCTAAATACTTTTTTATTTTTGACATAGGATTAATTCTTTAATTCTTTACCAGTTTTTCTGGCATTTTTAGAATTTTAGTAATTAACTATTTAGTTTTAATTTATCGATAACAAATTTGCACATTTTAGATTTTTGTTGTAAGCTTCTAATAAAGAAGATGTACTAGTACTTCAATCCAATGTTACTTTCTATTAAAATTTTATACAAGATGTTTAAAATTATTATGCTGTTAATTCCAGTAAATGCTAGTTTAGAAATTGAATCATCAATTTGAAATTATAGATTGTTAAAGCAAAATAAGATAGAAGTTAGATATTAAATCTTAAAATCAATTTAATTAAGCTAATTCTTTTTATAAGGTTAACCTAAATATTATTTTAAAAATTGAATAAATATTAATTAAAGTATAAAATTTAAATAATTTTTTACAAATCAAAAGAATCAGACTGTATGTTAGAGAAACTATAATGGATAAAATAGGTTAGAGTTAATTAAACTAATAAGAAAACATAGCTATAATTCCTAATATTGTTTTGTAGGTAAGTTTTACTTGATCCCAAAAGAAGAACTTTTATTTATACTCCTATGTAAAATATCCATAGATTATTTTATTTTTATAGCTATTCAAAAAATAGCGCATTTTATATAACTTGTATAGAAAGACTGCTTATGGAGTTAGTAGTGTTAGAATGTATAAAGGAGCAAAGACATAATATGAAAGTTTAAGCTAAGTTGCATCACAGTATTAAGATAAATAATCAGTAACGAAAGACTAAGTATCAAAATACTAGCATTTAATCTATTTTAAATAACAATAATTAATATTAATATTTAATGAATAAAAGTAAATTACTAATTTAAATAGTTTGCTCAGTAAGGCATTTTGAGAATGATAAATAAAAATCCATAGACTAAGTGTTATTTCTTATGCCATAAATCTAAACTTAAAGGATATTTTTTTGATTAAACTGTAGAAAATAATGCATATTAAGATCAAGATCCAGGTTGATAAATAAAATATAATATTCTTTATTAAGAAATTAATTTGAGTTTATTATCCCAAAAAGCAATCTGCAATTCTAACTTAGGAAATAAATAAATTTCCTACATCTATTAATATTAGCGATACAATATTTGGGGATTTCTAGTCATAGTAGAAAACAGTTCCTATAACAAATAGCTAAAATAAAAAGAGCTTCATTATGTTTACAGAATTTTCTTAAAAATATAATATTTATTTCTTAAAAAGAGTCTAGCATGATACATAAAGCATGTTATTTCTAACTTATAATTGATAGCTTTATGTCATCTTAGTTATTATAAATAGAATTACTATAGATAAGCATAATGGATATAATATTTATGATGGGTTGATATCTGAGCACCTAATTTTTGTTAAAAATTAATTATATATATATTTATATAAATTAAAATATACTTTTAGCATTTTTGATCTAAATTCATAAAATATCTTTGTCCCCAATATTCTCCACTGACATCACAATCTTCACAAAGAGCACCAATATGTCCTAAAAAATAAATGTTAGATATGCTAAATAATAGTTATGTATGAAAATTACCAATTTAGCAATAATAATTTTGATCACTCAAAATTTTTCTATACTTAGCCACTTAAATTTGATTTGTATTAATTGGATATTCTCCTAAACAGTTTTTGCAATCAAAAAGTTAGGCTGATTATTGATTAACTCTCCAATAATTCGATGTTAGAAGAATCTGATTTCCAAAACATTTGACATCTGTGTTGGGACATTTAAAACATGCATCTGAATTCGTGAAACTATAAGAATCTTAGCAAGGAAAGCAGTAATTAAATTACCCATATATGTTTTTTTTTACCAAACCTGCTGGACAAATCTTAGCAAATTAAATGATAAGAATTAGTTGATAATTCTTATCATACCCTATAATATAATTAGAACTATTATATTATGGTCTTTAAATTAAATCGCTTGTTATTGATAAGGTAATCTATTACCCCATAATTCCATAAACTTGGATTTATTTTGTTAAATTAAACACTCCACTTTATTATTACAATGTATTTTTATTTATATAGCCTTAACCATTTTATAGCTATAAATTCAATATTATATTCGATGATAAGTTTACTATTTCCTCATTTTACTCAGTCGAAAATTTGAATACTATATTTTGCTATTATATTATTATAATTTTAATATCAAATTTTAAATTAAATTAAATAATAAAAAAAGAAATAATGATTATCTCATTTTTAAAACAAATAAATTAATAAATTTTTAAATACTATAGGTTCTCCTATATTTATACCTATTTTAAAAAAATAGAAAATTTGATACCCAAATAGAGATAATTTAGTATTTTCGATTTCAAAAATAAAATAGTGTAATTAGCTAAAGGAGGAGAAACAGTATTTAAATAATTAAAATTAAATTGATTTTAATAAATTTACCTTAATTTATCCGCCTTGATGATTGCTTACTATTATTTGCTAAGTTTGAGTTTATGTAAAGTTTTATAGAATACCATCTATGTATACATTAAACTAATTAGGAGATACTTAAATATTTTATCCATATATTGAAGCTTTATTTTATGAGAATGTATTATTTTAATAGTAATTTATACTTTGACCAATATTAGAAGCTATTGCACCACCTAACTAAGCTTGGTTCTTTACAAAATTTGAGGTTTTGAAGCTCAAAGCATTCTATAAAATTTCTTATTAACTGTTTTCCAAGTAAATAGCTCCTCCCTAATTTGTGGCTAAATTTTCAATAAAATTAGAAGATGTAATTATTAACGGAGTTTATTTGATAAATATTGCTCCTCCTTTCATATTAGCATGATTACTTAAAAATTATGACTCTGTGATTTAAAAGTTAAATTATTTTGAATCTAGAATAGAATTATTATTCTATAAATTATTTTATATGTATAAAGCTGATCCATACTATGCTACATTCTTTTAAAAGATAGATTATAAGACTAACAAGGAATTAGATAATACGTAAATGGTTCCTTGATTACAGTATTTGCATTCATTATTGAAAGATTTAAATTAATAAATATAGCATTTAATACTGTCATACTAAACTGTATTTATCATCATTTTTTAACTAGGGGTATCCAGCAAGTCAAATATATTCTTGTTATTTAACAAAGTACTATTATAAATATAAAGTTCCGAAGCTTATGTAATAGTGACTAAATTGTCTAGATAGTGACTGTATTGATAATTATTACTAGAATCAATTATTTTATTTGCGTTATTTATTATAAATAACCTTTAAAACAATAAAATATTAATAAATTAAGGTTATATTGATTAAATGTTATCTGAGTATATTTAAAATTTTGAATTGAAAATTTGAACATCGTAAGGATTATTTAAATAGAAAATAGAACTTTGCTAATACTAAGACTCTTACCAAGAAAAGCTATTTATTAAAGGTATAATCAATTGTATTTTTTTTAACATAAAATCAATTTGATTGATTGAATCTATATTTTTCATAACAACTATTGTTTTTGAGGTTTTTTAATTTTCAATATTAAAGTTACTACCTTAAGATGATAAGTTATTTATAAACTAAGTATTTAAGAAAAATACTGCTGTCCTTGGTAGTGAAGTCTATACAAACTGAATCGCTCCTCCTTTCCATTAAGCAAAATTAGAAAAAAAGAATGATTATTCAATAATTATTTCTAAACTAGCAGA
>JH720027.1:354924-368278 GCA_000231845.2 Tetrahymena malaccensis 436 | reverse complement strand
CAGTAACTGTTTGCAATTATTTAATTATCTTAAATGTTAATATTTTAGAATTAAGAGTTTTAAACAAAATCTTTAGAAGTTAATTTACTATCTTACTACTCAATAAAGTAATAATTTTATACTATACTTTTAGATATTTAAAATATATCAATGACAAAAGTATTTGATGTAAATAGAGGCTTCATCTAATTTGATGTTTACGAAATGTTGCTTTGAAAAATAGTAATGTTGCTTATTTTTAAGGTGTTTAAATAGTTATTATTGAGTACCTAAGATCCTTCCAAAATTTACATCTATGAGAATCTAATATCTTACAATTAAATATCTATCTTTTATTTTGATAGGTTATTTGGCTCTAAGTTTAAAAGTAAAGAGTTGTGATCCAATTTACCTGAATTAAATTATATGTTTGTCAGCAAGATTGTGATATTTTGAGTATTTAGTGTAAATATTTTAGAACCATCAAAAAGAACCTATAATTTGTTAATTAATTTATTATTTATTTTTTAAAATTAAAAAAGTAAATTTTAATGAATCAAACAAATTAAAACTTTAAATTGATTTATAAACAAAAAAAAATTAAAATTTACATTTTAAAATAGAATTGAGTCCATTATAAAGTTAATTTGAGAGTCTT
The DNA here is from genome assembly GCA_000231845.2 of Tetrahymena malaccensis 436. NCBI lineage: Eukaryota > Ciliophora > Oligohymenophorea > Hymenostomatida > Tetrahymenidae > Tetrahymena > Tetrahymena malaccensis. The sequence goes on along the minus strand of JH720027.1, from coordinate 367,641 downwards.
AAATATTATTTTATATTTTTACTAGCTAATTAGCCTTTAAGATGTTAACATTATAGAATTAAACAGATTAAAATGTAATATTTGTTTATTACAAAGTAGATAGTTGAAGGTTAAAATATTGGATGCTTGAATATGTCTGTTCAAATTAAAGAAATTAGCAATTAAATATCTAAAATGTTTAAAGCAAATAATTATCAATTATTAAACCAAAATTGCTATTGTTTAATTATTGCTAGAAATTGATATACTAAATATAAACTTAGTCAAACCCTGATATGTTAAAAGCATTTAATTAACGGAATTAAATAGGAGAAGATGGTTAATTAGTAATTGAAGTTATATTTATACTAATTAATTACAGAGATCTTATTTGTTTTTTAAGTGTAGTAATAAATGTTTGTGGTTTAGCTTCAACACATTAATCACTCAAAAATACCAATTTTACTTCAAGTTGCTTTACTTGCAACTCATTATAATATACAATTGCTTAATTATATTCAATTTCACTCAATATCAGCTAATCAATATTTACTTCATTTAACCTATTGTAGTTAACAGGATTTTGTAGAGAGCCATCGCCAAGCTTGCTATTTAAGTCTAAACATTAAGTGTAAATTGTCTTTTACTTTTTGTAAAAGCAACCTTATTCGGTATTTTAACATAAATAACACTTTCTTCTTGATTTATCGTTAACTATTTAATAATTCTGTAAATGTTATTAGCCTTATAGATAGTTTTTTTTGCAAGATAAGCACTGAGCATCATATAAATATAGGGGATTTTAGCTTATGTCTTAATTGTTTATACAGGTCTCACACCTATATTAATGAAATTATAAAATTTAGCAATTTAAATGAAACAAATTACATTATAGGACATAGCTAGCAATCGTTACCTGATTAAGTTAGGGTCACCATATCCAAAATATTAGGTATATTATTTTGCTAAAAGTAAAGAATTCCTATAAAATAAGAGAATTAATTAACTAATGATTCTAATTTATCATAATCGCATTGAATGCATTAAGGCTTATTATTGATTAATGCACATAGCAAACAATTTTGTCCACATTCTATTTATAAGCACAACTTCTATTGTTAATCAAAGTAGTATCCATCTTAGCATTCTGTGCAGTATAAATTGTAATTATTTGATTTGGTGTTATAATTTAATCTTTGTTAAACATCATATTTTTACCTCTTATAAATCAAATAAGAAGTAAAATTGTAAGTCCAAGTTCCTAATATATAAGTAAAAATTTTAATAAAATAAAATTATCTAAGTTTTATAGCATGAATTACCTTCATAACACTTCGAGCATCCTAAAGGACATTTTATACATCCATTTATTGTAGGAATACTATATTAATCAGCACATTTAGTACATTAATAAATTTGATAATTATTTTGGTCAAAGTAAGAATAACACTCTGAGCATCCATAAATCTATTTTTTAAATTTACTTAAATAAAAAATAAAGTGAGTTTTTATTTGATAATTACATTATTTTTGCATAGCTCATCCTAGCATTTAGGAGGATCAATAGCTTAATTTAATACATTTCCATTGCTACAAAATAAACACTAATTACTATTATTAGCAGATATTTAGCAATTTGAACACTTTGATAATTGTGAATTAGTTCTACATCCAAAACTACATGACAACTTATTTTTTGAAATGATGTACCCATCAATACACTATTTACAAATATATTTAGATTCAGAACTTGAATAAGATGATTTGAATTCCCATAATTTTTCTGTAAAATCTATACTTTATGATCCTTGAGTAACTAAAGTTGTGCTATATGAACAATATTATAGATTTTTTTAACAAGACACACCTAAAAAATATTTTTAAAACTTAATTAGTATTTTTATAATTAATAAATTACCATCAAAATTTATAAAGTAACCATAAGTGCACTAAGAACATTTTTTTATATAACCTTTTTGCATCACTTCATTTTACGAAAGTATTCTTGAAGCCTTTATATCATAATTAAGAATTTCTTCATTATTTTCTATTTTTAAATAAATACAAAATTATATATTGTTTTTTTTTGGAAAATTGCATTAAAATTAAAAAATGATAAAAATGTGAGGTTAAAAAAATAATTTAGTTTCAAATATTTTGATAAAAATATTAAATAATTACCATATTAGCAATAATCACAGTGTATGCCGCAAGGTTAACATGATTACAAATCATATGAAACTAAAAATCTAAACTGACACTTTAAACATATTAAAATGAAATTGTAATATGATGACAAACTAGGATCAAAATTTATTTATGTTATTAATTAAGCATAGCCAGTTATAAAACTCGCATATTAGCAATAATCGCAATTTTTTGGACATTAAATGCAATTTCCAAAATATAATACATAACCAATTTAGCATTAGATACAAGATGCAGAGTTAAAAGAGTTTTAGACACATGAAAGACATCCAGTAGGGCCTAATTATAAAATAATTTTTTTAGCAAATTTTAAAATAAAATGAATTACATAGAGTAGTATTGTATTTATTCAAAACTATAGATTATGAATTAGAAGTAACTAAAAAATTAATTGATTTCAACACATTCTCAACTATTTATGTAGCATTATCATAATGAACTATATAGTTTATACAAGTTTTATATGGGTTTGCACTATTTTAGCTCCTATTTAAATAGAATAAGTATTAAATTTAAAAAAAAAAGAATTTAATGGATTACCATTATCCATATTCAGAAGAGCAATCTAAGCAAGTATAAGTTGGAGGGTTTTAAAAATACGATGAAAAATCATCGGTGATTTGATACTATTCTGAAGTACACTTAAGACAAATAAGTATATTGGCTGATTTTTAAAACAAAAAGTAGCCTTGCTAACACTATGTGCAGTAATGTAATGAAGTACAAGAAAAGCATCTTTATTTTAAAATAACATAAATTGTAAATTTGATAAATTAAAATGTTATTTTATACCCTGGACTACATTTTTTAGTTGGGTCTAATAGGCAATACTGCTAATCGTAGCAATCTTATTTAACATAAGTCAATTACATATCAAAATATAACTGTTGAGGATTTGGAGAAAGTCCAGACTTTTATGCTAAGCTATAACAAATATCATTTCCTGGATTTGTATAATATTTAGGGCAAAGCAAGCAATTGCTATTATTCTATGAGATAATTTAACAAAAGCCTTCATTATTTGTACAATACATATTCCCATTCGAATCTGGAATATCAATATTTTTCATTATACAAGAGCTATTACTTTAATTTTATATAAAGCAAGAATTTCCCACAAGTTTTTTTAACAAATTAACTGACGTTAAGCAAGCGCCATTATTTTTTATCATGCAGTAATTATTAGGGCAAACGACGCAATTCTTACTTGTTACAGAGCTACAAAAACCTATTTTGATTAATAAAATTACAAATTAAAAGTTTTTTATTTAAAACTTAAAAATAAAATTTATCTAGAATACCCCCTATTTACATATTATATGTATAAATCCGATTTTTTGATAATAAAAAAGGAAGAGGGCGAGAGTTATTTTAGATTTTTTAATAGATTATCTAGCATAATATTGAGGTTAAAATAATTTACCTTAATTATTAGTACAATAAGTAACAGATGGCTAGACTAGATCTTAGCAAGTATTATTAATTGATGTAGATAAACACTGATTAAATTTACAAGAATTACAACTACCATTTGTTACACAGTACCCATCAGGATCTGCGCACATACCTATAGAAGCATCTATGATTATACAACTTTGAGTATCCCTGTCTAAACAATATAATCCACTTGCACACATTACCTTTTTGAATTAAAAAATATTAATCTTATTGTATTTAAAAGAAGCTTAATAAATTTACAGCTATTGCTTGTTTTTCCGGGAGACATAATTAAGTGTCCTTTTCAATTCCTTTATAAAATAAAAATTATTTTTATTTAATAAAAATTAACTATTTAAATTAGTTACCAATCAGATTTGGATTTGTAAAATCTAATTTATAGCATGATAATTTACCATCAGAATCAGTAAGCAAACAATATCTAAATTCGTTAAAATATTAAAAATATATTAAAGATTTAAATAAAAAACTTTCTTTAATTAAATATTTTATTTATTTAATGTTATGATTACCCATTTTAGTAGCAATTAGAAGCACCTTAATTGCCAGTTTATTTTTCTGCCAAGCATATATGGGTTTTATATTCTTTTCCAGGATATTTATTTTGTAGAGGTATACAAACTCCTTGAGATATGCAATACTCATTCTAACATTTATTAGGCTATTATATTCCTTAACGTAAACAGTTATGTGTTTTTTCATCTCTTCCTATTTTTTTATAATCAGTAGGAGATATCATAGCTTCACATTTTGAATTATCTAAAGTATTTATACAATATAAACCATCCATACACCCAATACTATTTTCTTTTAAAATATTTAAAATTGTTGATTAATTTTAAAATTATTGAATTTTAACTCACCTGCATTTAGGTCTTAGCAGTATTAGTTCTCATTTTTAGCCCTATAAGTGAGATTAGGATAGTTTGGGTCAAAATCTTATAAGTATTAACATTTTTACTGTCCATTACTAATAAAAATAATTAATTTAATCAATATAAAATTTATTTTAATCAAATTATTTACTCAACATTTAAAATACAATAAGTTATTCCTAAGCAGGTTGATATTTCTTTTTAATTGATTTATTATTTAAATTTTTAAAAAATTTTAATAAAATATAATTTACATATAGCTGTCAACTGATCCTAAAGTACACAGTAACCTAAAATATCAGTACCTACTATAAAATCACCTTTAGCAAGAGTTCCCTCAATCAAACAGTAATTTTTCATTGTTTTAAAATAAGTATAAATACATGTGCCTTATACACATGTTTCTACTAAATCACCATTTCCATTAATATCTAAGTAAGGTAAGCAAAATTAAGTATCTTTCTATCTAGCATATCTTATTATATCTTTTGAAAAAACTAAGGATCTACAACTATAGCCATTTTGATAATCCAAACAGAATTATCCTTTCATACATCTGTTTTTTAAATATATATCAAATTTAATACCAAATTAGTTAATGTTCATTACCTAACTGCATTGGGTTAATCTTAAAAAACACAATATCCGTTTGCATCTATGCCAACTCTTTGTTCAATTGCATCAAATTCAAAACATCCTTCGAGTGAGTTAGGATTATTAGGATCCATCTTTAACTTACAGTGATTAAAAGCACATGACTATATTTCTTTTAAAAAATTTACATTAATATTGTAAACATGATATTTTAATCAATGAATACTGGTATAGTATTGTGAACTGACAGCACACTAGCCATTTTAAGCTCTGCCCTATAAATTCAAATTAATTTTTTTAATCATAAATAATAGTTTTAAAATAATATTAAATAAATATTTATTATAATTTTTACTGATTAATTTGGATTAATATCATTTATATAAAAGCAAGCTTAAACAGTGGGGTCAAAACACACATAGATATCAAATGAGCACTCAGTACTAACAGCTGTTCCTTCTGTCAAGCAATTATAATTAGCATCTCTTCCAATATTAGTTTAATCATATGCTTAGCATTTATTTGTGTTTATGCAAAAACTTTTTTTAAATTTTGAAATAACTGGTTTAGAAAATAAATAAATAGATAAAATACCCAGAGTAACATTAAATAATTTGTGTGGAAGTAGTTTCATTTTATTATAAGCACATATATTTAAATGAATCAACTCCTAAATAAAATGTACTATTCAGTTATCTAATATATCCATTTTAATCTTAACAGTAACCTATCTTCAGATTAACTAAATCTAATTAAAAAAATTTTTAAATTATTATTTTATTTATCATAAATTTAAATTAATACTTGCTGGTGAATCTGATAATGTTCTCTAATTTAGCTAGGCACATTACTTGGTTTCAAGTATATATCCAAGATATTAAGTTGATTATGGAAATATTACACAAAATGGATTTGATTAGGATACTAGACAAACATTGTAAGGATCGTTAAAGCAAATGTCAACTCCAAAAGATGATTGCTAAGTATTGGTTAGGCAATTCAAATTATTATCCCTTCCTACATATTAGCTATTAGAAAGCTAATAGCATTATTTATTTAAAGTACATCCATTATTAACCTATTAAAAATTGACAGTAAGCCAGCATTGCTAAGTGGCAGAATCGTAGCAAAAAGAATTATTATTTTAAACACATCTTATTTATAAAAAATTTTATTATTTTTATATATTTAATTTGTAAGCTAAAATTTTTTTTCATTTTATTTTACTAAATTATTTTATTTCTTCAGGATATATGTCCTAAAAATTCTAAACATATTTGAAGGAATTAATTTTAAAATACTTTTTATGATTATACATATTTTTATAAAAATTGCTTTGGTTAATGTATATTACCTTATTGCAGGAGATTAATTTAAATCTAAGCAATCACCGCTTGAGCTAACACCTACTTATCCTTATGACCCATCTAATAAATAGCATGCATATTAAGTGTTTTCAGAAGATGATTTTATACAGTGATGTTATTCACAAACTCCTATACCTATTTTTATATTTTTATAACCTTGTATATTAATTAAATTCTACTTAATTACTTGATGTAAACTGGTATCTTGATAAACAATTTCCTTAAGAATCTATTCCCTAAAATAAAAAATTAGATTTATTAATATTAAATATAATAGAATACTTACAGATGCTTGATCATTATTAATATTCAACCATAAGCAGACATTACCAGATAAACAAATTTAATAACTAGGATAAGCACATTATACAGCACCGCTTTAGTAAGCTTAACCACAATAACCATTGCTTAATTTAGCAAAAGAAATTCCATCAAATCCTAAAGGCTAACAAGTTTACTAATAAATGCAATATCTAAAAGGTTAAAATTATATTAAATAAGAAAATAATTTTCAATAAAAGCTTGATTTACCCTGGTCCACATGTAAAAATAACACAATTTAGCTAAGGACTTCCATCCCTTCCTATGATAGGAAAGTTTATTCTTCGAATCACAGAACTGCTGTCTTGGCAATAATTTGGATTTAAATTGATCAAACCTAAAATTAGAATTATATAATAAAAATCAACCACTAAACAAAAAATACTCTAAGGCGTATAATTAGATGAAGTTCTCTAATCCTGTTATGCACATACTCCATTACCAACTATATATCCAATGTATATTGAAGAAGATGAATATTATATGCATTAAGAACTATCTGCTTTAAGGCAAATCTCACTAGGACTATTAAAACAAAAATTTACTCCATTTGAGGAGCTTTACATATTTTAGAGACATATATATCTATTGTCTCTTCCAATATACAAAGATGAAGATATTTATTAACAATACTAGTTTAAAAAACAAATATCCTAATGATCATCGCTGTTAAAAATGTATATACATTAACCTTGATTTTGATCATAGCATCCAAACCAAACACCACAACTTTATTTTAAAATAAAATGTAATCAGACATATTAATGATTTATATTTAACACAAACAAAGGTAATCTAAATATTATTAATAAATTTCTGATTCTAATATAATTAAATCTAAGAAAAATGAGATTATCGATTGATGTTTCTATTATTCTTTTATCTTACAAAATTTTGATCAGAATACATCATAATGTTCAATCAAACATTTTTTAAAATTAATATTTGGAATATTTTATTAATGTAATTGATTTATTTATTAATATTAAAAAATTCTTATTATTAAATAAATTAATTTTATTTTTAAGAAAAAAAAATATTGAATTTTATTTGCTTTAATAAATTTATTTTAAATAGAAAGACTGTGTTATATTAGTTAATTATTATCTAATTCAAAAAGGGTATCTTAGAAATTAAAAGAATAATTAATGTTATATTCATATTTCTTATATATATATATATATTTGATTACGATTTCAGTAGTCTATTCTAATCTGGTAAATTCTTCTCTATTGTCTTATCTTGCTTTACACATTTTTAATAAAATTAAGTCATGGCCTTACTATGAGATGCCAAGCATGTTAAAATTATTGATTAACTTATTTCTTATTCCTCTATTACGCAATCTCCTTCTTGAGTAAAACCCTTTTATCATATCATAAATTACTCTTAATTTTTGAAAGAATAATGATAATCTACTTACAGATACTTTGGGTGAAATGGAGGCTTCTATACTTAAGCATGTTACTTTATTATTTTTTAGATATCTACAAAAAGAGTTTTTGCATGTCATTTAAAGATCCGTCGTTTATTAATAAAAATATACACATTAATTAGATTTAGTTTTTCCCTTTAATTTGAAAAAAAGAGCTTTCAAAAAAATTGGATTTTTATAAGTAATACAAATTACAAATATTAGAGTACTTTAGTTATAAGGCTAGCAGGATTATTTTTTCTGATTATTTTCAAATAAGCAATAATTTTGATTACACATTACTTTTTAAGAAAAGTAATTATTAGGAAAAACACATAATCCATCAATTGTAACCCCCTATTTTATGAATTCATATTTTTGACATAAGAAATTTTCTTTTCTAAATCAAAAGAAATTTACTGCTGCAAATAATACTAAATTAATGCATGCTCCTGTTAACCGATTAAAACACTAATTACTATTTTTTATAGTGATTTAAAATTTACATGTTTATAAATAAAAATAATTTTTAACTCTCGTTACCTGCTATCGCATAAGCCAACGCCAAAAAGTTTGAATTTTTCTTAGCATAAATAATAATTTGAAGAATCTGCTTGAGCTTTTCCTTATTTAATTGTTCCTCTTAAATCTTAACAATTACCGACTTTAATATAAGATAAGGCTATTTTGATAGTAAAAGAAATAAATAATTAAACAATAAATAATAATATTTCTATTAAAAATCAAACCTTATATTTAAAATCTATTAGAAAAGTTCTCATTTAATTCTAAACAAATATTATTGTCTTGCATAATAGCTTTGTATTTATCTTCATTTAATATTTATACGCATTAATTCTTTTGCTTAGTCATACATACAGTATTTTATTTGCCATAACAGAAATCAACTTGATTGTGTGGTTTTGAATCAGAAATACACATACCTTATTATTTTTCCCTACCAATATAAATTTATCCATCTATTTTTAAGCATTTTTATTACTATATATCATAGCACTCGTCATTAAAATTGCATAAGTAGGTATAAATAAATCCTACTTGGATTAAGATTATTGCCAATTTCATTTATTTATTGTATTATTTGCAATGCTTTTATCTAATTTGTATTTTTTTTTTTGTAAATTAATTAGAGAGAGAGAGAGATATTGTAATCCAAATCAAATGAAGTTTATCTTTTTAGATTACAGACAATCGCTTTTATTATTTGTATAGATAATTAAACTAGATTACAATTATTATTTCGATTTTGATGATAAAATAAGTGAAAGGCTGTTAATAATAATAATACTATGTTATTTCTTCACTAGACAAAGTTAAATTATTTTTGATAATCCAATTTTAAATTATTTAAAATGTTAATTTGCTTATCAATATTCCAAAATTTGTTTTAGAATGACCATAAAATCAAGGGTTACGAATTGATTTTAAAAATTTTTTACAAGACATTTTTGTCATAAAGTTAAAGAAAGTATGAATTCAAAAATCAAAGTTATCTTTTTTTATATTCAAAATCATCTTAAGTTAACAGTTTTCAATTTATTTGTGATATACATAATATACATAAAGACTTAATTTACGTGTTTCCTGAGTCTAAAAAACTTTTTTATGAAAATCTAAGGGATCTAAAAAATACCTTAAAATATAGAATATTTATTTTAACTTTGAACTAATATAAATAAAAAAAAATTTATTTTACAAACATCTTAACATCCTTTTTTCAGTAAAAATATTATTGTTTTAAATATAAAGGATAAATTCTACAAGCAATTTATTTAAATAATTTCAATTATTTACAAAGATGGTTTCTCAAAATATATCTTTATAATTTAGAAAGTGATTTGAAGTTCGTTTAAAACCAAAATATTTCTTTTAAAATAAATATAAAAGTTAAAAAATATAATTATTACTATCATAAAACCAAAAAGCTTAAACATTAAAAAAAATTCCTTTAAATACCAAAACGCAATTCTTGATATCAAATTTTGATTTGATGATCAGATTTTTATTCTGTAAGTAATTATCTATATAGTATAAAAATGAATATTTGATTATGCTAAGGTAAGTATTTATTAGCTAATTTTTATAATTGATTGTAATTAAAGCCTTCAGATTTTCATAGAATATGCTTACTAATTTAAATTACTTTAATGATAAGAAATTAAACCTGAATTAATCAAGTAATTAATTAGAATTATTTGTGTTCTTAATTTTTAGAATTAGAAATGTTATGCTTTATTTACACTTTATAAATAACACCCAATAATTGTTTATAATTTTATTGTTACTGATCATTTTTAATCACTCATGAAAATATTCTTTTATTAATCATTCAATCTTAATTAATTTAAGAATTATTTAGTTATAATCATCTCGATTCCGCATAGTTCTTATAAGATATTTTTTACCTGAAATATGTAATCGATAATTAAAATTTTTCCTTTTTAATTTTTAAACTTACAACTTTATTATAAACATTTTCTTAATATTATTCATTCTGTAAGCATCAAATTCTATTGTTCATAATTTAAATAAATTAAATGGAAATACCTTCATCTAATTTTTATGTTAATCATAACTTTTTATTTTCTTTGATTTATAATGATTTGTTTGTTAACAAATTTAAATACTAAGAATATACATTTTTTAAGATTTATAAAAAGATATTTTTAAAAAGAGAAAAAAACAAATAAATTTATTTGCTTTATAATATACGTTGTAATTTTTTATTGTAAATTTGAGAATAAAATATTGAAAAAATAGTAATTTACTATTTAGTTGAAAAAATGAATATATAAACCATATATATTTAAAATTGACCACCAGGCCACACTTTTCCTTTTATATAATAATTATTATATATTTATTTGATTGCTTTTAAAATAATATTATAAATCCAAATAAAATCAATATTTATACAAATATAAAAAATATATTTATTTAATTAAAACAAATATTTAAATATTAATTCATTTTTTCTTAGTAATTGTTTTGTAGGATAAAAATTCAAATAACACTCTTTTTTTAAGTTCTAAATTAAGTCTTATGTGTGATTTCACTATTTGATTATTTTGAATCTAAAATTTTTTAATGAAAGTAATAATAATTTATAACCCTAAAGCAGTAACATTTTTGTAATTTAAATAATTCATAAATACTTTTTTATTTTTGACATAGGATTAATTCTTTAATTCTTTACCAGTTTTTCTGGCATTTTTAAAATTTTAGTAATTAACTATTTAGTTTTAATTTATCGATAACAAACTTGCACATTTTAGATTTTTGTTGTAAGCTTCTAATAAAGAAGATGTACTAGTACTTCAATCCAAAGTTACTTTCTATTAAAATTTTATACAAGATGTTTAAAATTATTATGCTGTTAATTCCAGTAAATACTAGCTTAGAAATTGAATCATCAATTTGAAATTATAGATTGTTAAAGCAAAATAAGATAGAAGTTAGATATTAAATCTTAAAATCAATTTAATTAAGCTAATTCTTTTTATAAGGTTAACCTAAATATTATTTTAAAAATTGAATAAATATTAATTAAAGTATAAAATTTAAATAATTTTTTACAAATCAAAAGAATCAGACTGTATGTTAGAGAAACTATAATGGATAAAATAGGTTAGAGTTAATTAAACTAATAAGAAAACATAGCTATAATTCCTAATATTGTTTTGTAGGTAAGTTTTACTTGATCCCAAAAGAAGAACTTTTATTTATACTCCTATGTAAAATATCCATAGATTATTTTATTTTTATAGCTATTCAAAAAATAGCGCATTTTATATAACTTGTATAGAAAGACTGCTTATGGAGTTAGTAGTGTTAGAATGTATAAAGGAGCAAAGACATAATATGAAAGTTTAAGCTAAGTTGCATCACAGTATTAAGATAAATAATCAGTAACGAAAGACTAAGTATCAAAATACTAGCATTTAATCTATTTTAAATAACAATAATTAATATTAATATTTAATGAATAAAAGTAAATTACTAATTTAAATAGTTTGCTCAGTAAGGCATTTTGAGAATGATAAATAAAAATCCATAGACTAAGTGTTATTTCTTATGCCATAAATCTAAACTTAAAGGATATTTTTTTGATTAAACTGTAGAAAATAATGCATATTAAGATCAAGATCCAGGTTGATAAATAAAATATAATATTCTTTATTAAGAAATTAATTTGAGTTTATTATCCCAAAAAGCAATCTGCAATTCTAACTTAGGAAATAAATAAATTTCCTACATCTATTAATATTAGCGATACAATATTTGGGGATTTCTAGTCATAGTAGAAAACAGTTCCTATAACAAATAGCTAAAATAAAAAGAGCTTCATTATGTTTACAGAATTTTCTTAAAAATATAATATTTATTTCTTAAAAAGAGTCTAGCATGATACATAAAGCATGTTATTTCTAACTTATAATTGATAGCTTTATGTCATCTTAGTTATTATAAATAGAATTAC